>SKCR01047027.1:0-87334 GCA_019454045.1 Zanthoxylum bungeanum | reverse complement strand
GTATTCTGCGTCCAATTTGTTTCGACGCTAAAGTAAATTGTCCAACGCTATATTTTATATTTGGCGACGAAATAATTCGACGCAAAAAAATCCAAACTTTTAGCGTCGAAAAGTGTCGACGCTAAAGTATATTAAAAAAGTATTATATGTAAGCTTACAGCGACCATTTTTGTTACTATTAGCGTCGAAATATTCGACTCTAAAAGTGACTTTTAGCGTCGAAATCTGTCGACGCTAACGTATATTAAAAAAATATTATATGTACGCTTACAGCGGCCATTTTTGATACTATTAGCGTCGAAATATTCGACGCTAAAAGTAAAAAATTTATTTTTTTAAAAATTAGTAATTTACTTATTTTTTGGTCTAAAATATTTAATTTAGTTGAAAAAAAAATGTAATTAATAACAAAATGACGAAATATTATATTGAAATTTGTTTTAGAAAAAAAATATTATATTAAATCTATTTGTTCAAAATGTTTATACAAAACCAAATATAAAATTAATTGCTACTGTGATGGGGGACGCTCGAGCCCGATGCACCCTGACTCATTGAGGCCTCGAACATCTGACGGAAAGCCAGCAGTTGCTGTTCCAACTGCTCCATCTTCTTCTCGTGGTCCACCATATTCTTCTCGTGGTCCACCGTGACCTGTTGTAGCTTCTCCTTAGTCTGCTGCAGCTCGTCTCGGGTGCTGGCTAGGTCGTCTTTGGTGGTGACTAACTCGTCTCGAAGAGAGACATTGTCCGAATTACCACTATTGCGTGCAGATGACGTTGGCTTCTTACGAGTGCCAATGCCAACGTTGTAAGCTGTCTGATTCTTGAAAACCAATTGCGACAGCTGCTCATCTGTTATGGGGTCGGACCCTGTCTCCTAAGTTTGATGTTGGAGTTCCATCATTTCGTTCTGTTTCAAAAATAAGTTAATATTAGAATTTGAGAAAAAAAATTAACATATATAATATTAATTATTTTATTTTAAAACTGAAAGTTACATAGCAGCGTTCGGCTTCTTCATTTATCCATTTGTTCCTCTCATTGTAATGCGTCACACGGAAAAATCTGGAAATGATTGCACCTCACCTGTGCTACTTTGTTATAAACATAAAAAATTCATTATTATTCCAGATTAGTAAAAACAATTAACTGTTAAATTTTACGTTAGGATATATTTACCTCAGAATGTTCGGCACGATGTTGGATAAATGGCTTCGAACCTCCACGGTGGTTAAAACGCAAGTGACTTCGATTTTCCGCATTTGCGTGACATTTATCTTGTATTTACCAACACTGTAAGTACCAAAAACAAAGACAATTATAAATTTCCGTTTATTTCAAAATTTACCTCGTGTTTTTGCTTCCTAGTCCAAGCTCACATAAGAATGTCCAATCTTGTTCCTCTATAAAATCAGGCTGTGTTGTGGAGCATTTGAAGGTCCATGTTCGTCGAATATTGGTTTTCAGGACTTTTGTTCTATAATCTTTATAACTTTTCCTCATGTGGTAGTCAATATATTGTTGGACATTCACTTGGGTCAGATCGAAGTCGAACCATTCCTACATGAAAATTCGAGTAAAAAAAGTATAAAATAAAAATGTTAAATAACAAACAATAATCGAAAACTTACAAGTAGCGAAGGGAATAGCTGGTTCATTTTCGTCTCCCACGGTATCTTTCTCCAAGATACGTAGTTTTTGGGAGTTTCATATCGAGCTGTAGCTCATATGTTGTCCGACATGAGTGTGTCCATCATCTGATATCTCTATCCGGATACGGCCGTGAGCCTTAACGTACTTAGCCAACCCCAGGCCACGGGTGCGTCCTCGACCCTTCACTGTACTGGACTCACCTGTGCTAGCAGAGAAATCACCAGGGCCAGTTGCCCTTGCTGATGTAGATGGAGTCGCGGTAGCCCGTTTGCGATTGCCCGGTGCCATCTGCAAAAACTCGTCGCATTAGCGTCATCAAATTCCAAAGTTCTTATACATATACATACATATCCATACAAGTCAATACAACTTAACAAAAGCGCTTATAACATCAAATGCTCACTTTCGTTTTTTCAAATTCATTCATTCATTTATTCATTTCACATATGCATTCATTATCCATATAATCTACGAGTTCCATCATACACGTACATACACACAGTCACACACACAATCATCATACAACCAACCACGAAGCACATTTAACAACCAATACATCACAAGGAACACAATCAAACAATACATACATATCACGACACACCAAACTCATCACACGACTTCTCATGCACACGCATAACCATAACAAATATTCCAAAACACATACTATACTATATGAACTTTCGAATTCCAAAACACATACAAACATTCCAAATAAACATATCCAACCTATACGTCTCTTAACATCATATGTATATATACAAATTTGATTATGTTCGGGCAGAACAGCTACTGTTCTGGGCAGAACAGCAATGTTCGTCGTCATTCCGATTATTCGCATCATTCATCATTCATCATTCATCATTCATTAGCGTCAATCATCATCATTCATCAACAATCATCATCATCAACAATCATCATCATCATTCATCAACAATCATCATCATCATCATCATCAATGATTCCACTCTATGACAATCATCATCATACATCAATTCATCATCATACATCAATATCATGATATGTCATCATGCAAATTCATCATCAACTTCAACAATCATCATCATCAACAACCATAAATCTTATTGACAACCATCACCACCACCACCATCATCATCATCAATTAAAATCAAAAAGTGAGACTTACCTTAAATTCGTTGTGCTTGCGATGTCTAGAAGCCGAGAATGCAGAAAAAGAGAGTTAATGGGAGAATTTTGCTCGTTTGAGCCGAGAAGAAGAGGTCTCTGGTTTTAGGGATTTAAACGACATTTAGCGTCGAATTAATTTCATTTTAGCGTCGAATACTTCGACGCCAAAAAGTAGGTGGTTCATTAAAATTAGGGTTTATTTTTTCCGGGAAATTTAATTTTATATTTAGCGTCGAAACACAATTTTCGACGCTAATTGTACATTTAGCGTCGAATTAATTTGATTTTAGCGTCGACTATTTCGAAGCCAAAAAATAGGCGGTTTATTAAAATTTAGGGTTATTTTTCCGGGAAATTTAATTTTATATTTAGCGTCGAAATATATTTTCGACGCTAAATGACTGACATTAGCGTCGACTGTTTTCGACGCTAAATGAAAGACATTTAGCGTCGACCATAAGTCGACGCTAAATGTTCACATATTAGCGTCGAATATTTTTTTCGATGCTAGATGTCTACCGTTAAAAATAATAAAACAAATATATGATAGTTATACTATTAATAATTACGATAATATTTCAACCATATCTAAAGAGTAATTAAAATCAACAACCATACATTATATAATCCAGAAATTATTCATCAATCACAAAATACAGTAACTTCATTAATCACTATTGTCATCAGTATTTGAGGATTCGTGACTGGAATCGAAGTCATCTTCAGTGTCAAATTGTTCTTCACTTGCTACTTCAGCGCTCACTTCAGCATGAGGAATTATCTCAACGTCTGTACTAGCTCGAGTTAATGTGATATTTTCAGGAACGGTGACAGTTGGTCCATAATATATTTGTACAGTATCTTCAAAGTTGCCGGAGACTTCTTCTGTTTCATCTGATATGTCAACTCTATCTTTCTCCTGCGTGTCCCAGATGGCCCTATGTTGTAACTTTTCTACCACCATCCATCCAGTTCCTAACTTGGGATCAGATATGTATATCACTGAACATGCTTGGGTACAAAAATGTATGGATCACTCTTGTACCAAAAACGTTGAACATTAATTGACGTTAGATGATTACGAACTTGAATTCTCATCTTTCTGGCATTTGTGTCAAACCACTTACAGTCGAATAGCACAATATGTCGTCTGGGTCGGTATATCAACTCAATGACCGACTGCAATACGCCGTAGAAGTCAATTAGATCTGAGCCGTGTTCTCCTTGGACTACAATTCCAGAATTTTGAGTCACATGAGTAACATCTCGCTGTTCGGTATGAAATCTAACTCCGTTGACAATGCATCCACTGTACTCATAAGCCTGCTTTTGAGGCCCATAAGCCAAAGAAACCAACGAGGATTGCGAGTCCAATTGACCATTTTGAACTTGGTTGTTAATCTGACAATGAGAGAAATATATGTGTTAATATAACAAACTGAAATGTTAATGTTAGGATAAAAATAAATATAAAATATTCTAACTTACAGTTGTCTGAAACCATTTAGGAAATTCTTTTCTCTGTGTTCCATCATCATTGTGGTCACCACGACATTGTAGCATTGTTAGATGTTGCCTACAATAAATTATCACGGTTAATGTATGGCAAAAATACAATAGTTATGCACCAGAAAAACTTACGTTATATACGGTTGCACTTCATCACAATTACTCAATATAAACCAATGTGCACGTTCAAATTCCTGAAGGGATAGTAATTTGACACCTACTGCTCCAAATGGTCTGCAATTTTGATGGAACACTGTGATATCTTGGTTATTACTTGCATCTCCATCATAGTTTCGTGGCCGACGAATAAAATGAGTTTCAATATTCTGCATGTACATCAAACAAAATGTTATTGCTTCACTTATTATAACAGCTTCAGCTATTGACCCTTCAGGGCGTGCCTTGTTTTTCACATATTGTTTGTAATCCCCCAAAGCCATGCAGATATGACAACAAGTTTGAATTAATACTAAATTCTATGCACATGAAAAAAGTTAAGAATTTTCTTATATAAAACTGTGTATATATATATATAGTACCTCTCAATGAGATACATCCATCTGTAATGGACAAGACCTCCCTTTCTAGCTTCAGCCGGTAAATGCACAGCCAAATGTACCATGACATCAAAAAAACAGGTGGCAAAATTCGCTCCAACTTGCATAAAATTATCACGATTCCTCGCTCAAGGTCGTCAATAACAGATGTGCTTAATGTCCTCTGACATAATTGTTTAAAGAAGCCACATAGATCAAGTACGACGTCGCATACATTCGGGGGGAGATAAGGTCGAATGCCAACAGGAAGGAGAATCTCGAGCACATGACAATCGTGACTCTTTAATCCCGTTATTGTATCATCTCTGACCCAACGCCCAATGTTCGATGCATAATTATCAGGGAATTTAACCATTTTCAGCCAATCACATAATGATTTTCTCTCCGATTGATTGAGCACATAACTAGCAGGAGGCTTAATAAGACCTCGAGAGGTGACTTGTAAATGCAATTCACTGCGAATTCTAAGATCTTGTAGGTCCAATCTAGCATTTACAGTGTCTTTTGTCTTACCCGGAATATTGAATAGTGTACCCACTAAACTCTCACAAATGTTTTTTCTATATGCATTACATCCAAATTATGTCGCAAACTCAGAGTCCCCCAATATTCTAACTCAAAGAAAATACTCTTTCCTGTCCAATTCAACTCTTCAGGTAAGCGTTTTCAATTTTTATCTCTATTATTAGGATGTTTACCTGGTGTGTTGTCTCTGAGTTGTTGATGTTGGCAAAGTATGTCGAATCCAGACAATGGAGTGGGCATACTCTGAGGTTCATGTTGACCGTTAAATAATTGACTCCTCCGCCAATGATGACTCAACTCAAGAAATCTCATGTGCCCTGTGTATCCGATTTTATTCCGTAATCGTTGCGAAGGTGTTTGACCCGCACAAACTGGACATGCCATGTATCCCTTAGTGCTCCATCCAGATAATGAACCATAAGCTGGAAAATCATTAATGGTCCATAATAATGCGACATGCATCTGAAAATACTGCTCTGAAGCTGCATCATAGGTATGCACACCCACATTCCATAATGTTTGTAACTCCTCGATCAATGGTCTCAAGTAAATATTTATATCTTTACCAGGTGAACGTGGACCAGGAATAAACAATGACATAAACATGAACGGATCCTTCATACATTTCCATGGAGGTAAGTTATATGGAATGACAATAACGGGCCATATGCTATAAGAGTTGTACATATTCCCAAATGGGTTAAAACCATCAGAGGCAAGACCTAACCTGACATTACGGGGGTCCTCAGCGAAACAGGGGTACATGTCATCAAATTCCTTCCATTCGGTTCCATCCGTAGGATGTCTAAGTATGCCCTCCGCACCGATCCTCTTTTCATGATGCCACATCATATCAGTCGCTGTGTGTCGTGACATGAACAATCTCAGCAGCCTGGGCGTTAAAGGGAAATATCGCAATATCTTTTGAGGCACTTTCTTCCCCATACCACGGACTTTGTACCGACTTTCACCACATATCGGACAATGTTCAAGTGATTCATACTCGGCATGAAATAATACACAATCAAACTTACAAGCATGAATGGATTCATACCCCATTCCCAGATCACGCAACATTTTCTTTGCCTCGTAGTACGACTTAGGCAATTCGCTTCCAACCGGTAACATTTGGGCCAGTAACTCTAACATCATATCGATACTTTTGTTGGTCATTCTGTTGATCACTTTAATGTGTAATAATTTCACAACGAAATTCAAGATCGACATTCCAGCACCTTCAAATGGAATTTTTTTTGCCTCATCAAGTAGTTCACTAAATAAATTTGATCATTTCCACTTAACACTGGCATGTCACCACTAACACTATGACCAAGTTGTGGACCTTGTAAGTCATGCAAAATATCGGTGATCTCATCGTTTGCAGGTTGATTGTAACTACTGCTCCCTTCGCCGGAATCAAAAACCTTGACTGAGAATTATACTGCTCACCGTGATAAATCCACGTACGTGATATTCCTGGCATGTATAAATGATTATGAACTTCATCTAACCGCTTCCTTTTCATATTCAAACAATTTGCACATGGACAACGAACACGACCTTCTGCATCAATGTGTTGTTTTGCGACTTCCATAAAGTCAGACACTCCATTACGATATTCAACACTCAATCTATCCAGAGAGCTCATCCAATTTCTATCCATTTCAGTAGAATACATAAATATAATAATATAATTATTAGATATCATTTTACAGTAATCAACATTACTAATTCATTAATACTTTATTTAAGCATATATATATATATATATATATATATATATATATTTGGTTGATAAATTAAATAGTTTACAAAAAATTATATTTATTAATTAATATACTTACTCTACATATATGAATCATAAATCACTAACAAACAACATATAAACAACATATATAATCATAAAAATTGAAAATAATAAAGAAATATGAAAGAAGAATTACCTTATCGGAAATTGATTACAATTTTATTGAAATTTTTTAGGAGAGATGTGAGGCTGTAGAGGAGAAATTCTCAGATTTCAGAGGATGAAAATGAAGAGAATGAGAAAAAAAATAGAGGGGGAGAAGGGTTGGTGGCAATCTGCATTTTAATCTATCTTTAGCGTCGAATATTCAAATTCGACGCTAATTGTTGCCGTTTTTAGCGTCGAAACGGTTGTTTCGACGCTAAATATAAACAAATTAGCGTCAAATTTAATTTAGACGCTAAAGAATCAATGATTTTTCGGTGGAAACTTCATAAACCTTTAGCGACGCTAAAAGTAAATTTTTGGCGTCGACTCCGTTTTTTGACGCTAAAAGTGTAATATTTGGCGCCAAAAATTATTGCAATAATAGAATTATTCAGCGTCGAATATTATTCGACGCTAAAGTACTGATTTTAGCGTCGAAAAAAGTGTTCGACGCTAAAAAATTAATATTCGGCGTCGAAGTTTTATTCCGTCGCTAAAAATATGACATATAGCGTCGAAAATGTTATTCGACGCTAAAACTCACTTTTAGCGTCGAATACTGTTTCGACGCTAAATATTTGGACGCTAAAAGCCATAATTCTTGTAGTGAATTTTTTTCTTTTTCACCTTTCCTGATACCATGTAGGAGCCTGTACCAAATTTTAGTTTCCAGTATATTGTGTAAAAGTAGAAAAATATGCCAGATTTTATGTATGAGTTTTCACACAAATTTTTCATGCATGGGAAAATCCCTCGCGCAGCAGAAATTATGTTTTGATCCCGAGAGATCGATCTTGAAATTTTTTTCTTCTCTTTTAGACTTTGGCCAAATCAGATTTCTTACCGAAAAGCACCTGGATTTCGTAAATTGCAAATTTCAACCTATGAAGTTTGCCTAAATTACATATCTGGATAGGTTCGTAGGTTTGTGTTCACAGCCCCTTTCGGATGCCTTCTAAGTGTTAGAATTGACACCCGTTTGTCCCAAAACGTTGCTAACTGTAATAGGAATAATTTGACACCCCTGGATTATTTTTAGAGTACTGAAACAGCCTTGAAATTAATCACGAACAACAACAGCCACGCGCTAAAACAGCACTGTAGTTTTGTTGTGCAATTATCGCACCTTGGAACAATTCTAGATTTGATTTTATGCAACCAAATCAGATCTAAATAAAACCCAAATTTATCCTCTGCAATGCTAATTTTTTTTTTTAAAAAAAAATTCTTTAATTAATTTAAATATTTAACATCAAATAGAAAATATTTATTTTTAAATCAAATTTCAAAATATTTAATTAAAAATTAAATAAATAATTTAATTTAATTTAAACTCTTTAAATTAAATCTCCTAATTATCTCATAATTGGGTATGTTGAATTTCTCTATATAATATTAACATGAAAATTTGAGATTAAAATTGAAAAATGACATTAAACAAGAAAATTGACTTTAACCATTATTTAACATTTGAATATTAATTTTATTAATTTTAAATAATTTATTATTTTATTTTATCATTAATTTTTTTTTTTTTAAAAAAAAAAATTTGCCCAACCGGTTGCAATAACCAGTTGGTGCCCATTTTATTTGATGTACGTATTAGTAACGTGCATAAAAACACATTGCAATAATTATTATTCTCCCAATGTTGATATCAGGATATTATCAATGTTTTTTAAACCGGGCCAGTGATCAAATTAGTAATTGAAATAATTTAATAGGTTATTGGATCGATCCGTTGAACTATTCTGAAAAAATCGACAGAACTAACTCACATTATAGATGTTGACGGTGAATTTTGGTCTCAGGGCAATATGGAGATATCACTCCTGAGGTAATCCTCCTTCAATAGTGAATTTGTTTGGTTATGGGGGAAACCAAAAGCAAACTTAGCAAAAGGTAGATAATGCGCCAATCAAACAAGGAGATTTAACGTGGTTCGGCGGATTTTGATCCGACCTACGTCCACGGACACAAACAGAGCTATCTTTTTATTGCTGAAACTTGTATCTCTCGTGTTTTTTTACAAGTTTTATTCTGATGCCTTTTACACATACTCTACCATTCTATTTATAATAGTGAAGAAATCAGATTCCTTCTAGTATGAGGATTCCTAGTCGAAAACAATCTCTTGTTCCCACAAGGATTCCTTAATCAAATCTACCTCTACTTCCTTTATCCTTCTAGGACACTGTCTTCATCAGTATCTCTTATGAAGGTAGAACTGTCTTCTTATCCGCAAGAATATGGTGTCATCTTCCGGAGCATGTCTCGCCATCTGGTCGGTCTTCATGAGGTCGGTCATAATGATCCTTTGATTTGAGAATGCTGCTGTCGATCTGATAATGCTCGGTTATTCGAACCAAAGTGCTCGGTTGCCGATAATAAAGCGCTCGGTCTCTTCCTGCTGTGGTCGGTCTGTAACCATAAGGTGCTCGGCCTCTTATTGCAAAGTGCTCGGGCCCTTACTGCTGGCTTTTTACGGGTCGGGTCGGCATTAATGATCCTGAACAAGAATGAGATTACCTTTTTTGCCCCTGTCGTGCTGCTTTAAATACCATAGTGCCTAAAAACACCATCAACATATGTCCCCTAGTCTCGGTTCCAACGAGCATACAAGTTGGTGCCGGGAACTATATAAAGATAGTGTGTTGATTACTTTGTTGGTGGTCGATCCGGAGTCAAATCAAAATTTTCCGTTGCCTCTTTTCAAGCATCTTTTCTTGAGACGCGCAACCGTCACGTCTGTTTAAATGCCCATCAAATCACTTTTAGGTTTTTTTGAGTTTGACACTTGTCAAACATCTGTCGAGTTCCCGCCAAAAGCAGGAGAAAATCGACCGTGTAGAGGCGTCTTAATAGTACGCTAATCTCAACCGTTTGTTTGATTTTGGCAGACCTCTTTTGCAGTTGACACTTGGCGTCCATCCGAGACTCTATTATGATCCGACGGTTGGAATTATTCTGACGTTGTAATCAGGTTTTTTTGTTTGTTTGTTGATGGTGTTTTCAGACACTATGATATTTAAAGCAGCACGACAGGGGCAAAAAAGGTAGTCCCATTCTTGTTCAGGATCATTAATGCCGACCCGACCCGTAAAAAGCCAGCAGTAAGGGCCCGAACACTTTGTAATAAGAGGCCGAGCACCTTATGGTTATAGACCGACCACAGCAAGAAGAGACCGAGCGTTTTATGATCGGCAACCGAGCACTTTGGTTCGAATAACCGAACATTATCAGATTGACAGCAGCATTCTCAAATCAAATGATCATTATGACCGACCTCATGAAGACCGACCAGATGGCGAGACATTCTCCGGAAGATGACACCATATTCTTGCGGATAAGAAGACAGTCCTACATTCATAAGAGATACCGATGAAGACAGTGTCATAGAAGGATAACGGAAGTAGAGGTAGATTTGATTAAGGAATCCTTGTGGGAACATGAGATTGTTTTCCACTAGAAATCCTCATACTAGAAGGAATCTGATTTCTTCACTATTATAAATAGAAGGGTAGAGTACGTGTAAAAGGCATCAGAATAAAACTTGTAAAAAACACGAGAGATACAAGTTTCAACAATAAAAAGATAGCTCTGTTTGTGTCCGTGGACGTAGGTCGGATCAAAATCCGCCGAACCATGTTAAATCTCCTTGTTTGATTGGCGCATTATCTACCTTCTGCTAAGTTTGCTTTTGGTTTCCCCCATAACCAAACAAATTCACTATTGAATGAGGATTACCTCAGGATTGATATCCCCATATTACCCTGAGACCAAAATCCACCGTCAACAGTTGGCGCCGTCTGTGGGGACTTTTCAACAAAAAGTAATTCACGAAAAGACAATGGCAGAAGGCGGAAATCATCAATCTTCAGGGAGTCCCGCAACAGACTGGAGGAAAAAGATGGAAGAAAGTATGAAAACCATGATGGATCGGCTGGAGAGAATGGAGGAAACGAACAACGAAAGACCCGAAGTCGGAACCAGTCGAAGAAGAGGAGAAAAAACAGAAGGGAAAAGGGTGGTAGATACAAGTGAAAGACGATGGACCCATGAGGAGGGGCCCCTACGGGATAAAATTCGTAGTTGTAGAAAAAGATTAACAAACAGAGGACACATGAGAAGAAGAAGAAGGAAGACCATCACCAGATCCCTCCTATGATAGTCTCCGCGACTCCATAAGAGAGGACAGAGAGTACAGTGAATATGTGCGGGAAATTCCAAGGCATGAGGAACGCCGAACCCGGGGCAATGGACGCACAGAGGGGCACATAAGACGACATGGCAGCACAACTAGTGAGATAAAGTCTTGGTTAAAAAAGGAGACGACCAAGTGGGGGGTAGGCCTCAAGACCGATGCAAGTGATGCCCGGGACGGTGAAGAGGAATCTCCCCCCACAGAAGAAATAAAGTCGGCAAAATTCCCAAAGCGATTCAACATGCCGACTATGGCACCTTACAAAGGCCACTCTGACCCGAAATCCCACATCGAAAGCTTTGTCCTGTTGATGGAAGTCCAGAGAGTGGTAGAAGATGCCATCTGCAAAGTGTTCCCCATAACTTTGGGTGGACCCGCCATCCTATGGTACATAAGTCTGGCCCCGGGGAGCATCAGAAGCTTCACACAGCTTAAAAGGTTGTTCGTTCGACACTTTAAAGGGGCCTGCGTCCCCAAGAAGACGATTGGAGAATTGAGGCTTATGAAGCAAGGAGATGACGAGCCCCTAAAAATTTTCATCGAGAGGTACCACAATATGGTACTCGAGGTCGGAGGGTACGAGTCCCAAGAGGCCCTGGAAAGTTTAAAGGGAGCCCTAAGGGTCGGAAGACTATGGACTCACCTAAGAATCCAAGACACACCAGATTATGCTACCGCTCTAGAGGTAGCCCGTAAATTTGTCTTGTTAGAAACCGAAGAAAAGATCTCCCGAAGGTGGACGGCCATTCGAGAAATAACAACAAGAACAGAGGCCCCCCGACGACCGGACAGGGAATTCAAAAAATTCAATCCGAGACCCAAAAAATTCAAACCAATGCCTCGAAGAGATCAGGAAAGAGGGGTCACGACCCAAGTGAATCATGTAGTCTGAGAAGAAGCGTATATCCCCATGAGCAAGCCAGCGGGGCAAATCATCATGGAGATACATGAAAAATGCCTCTTGATAGAACCCGACCTCAGGAGATTCCCCCGGATAAAAGAAACAAGAAATCTTACTGTGTACATCATAATCTGAGGGGACACACAACGGAAGAATGCAAGGATCTACGGGAACAGATGGAAGACCTAGCCCGAAATGGGTATCTGAATAGTTATATCGACCATGAGGCCATGACGGCCAGAAAGAGGGCACGAAACCGACAGGTGAACATCATTGCAGGAGGGAAAACACTGGTCGGAGACTCTAACCGGTCAAGAAAAAGCTATAGCCGAATACAAGAGACAAAGGTGTTGGAAACAGAAAGGTCCCCAGTACCACAAGGAAGTCGGTCGATACCTATAATGTTCACTGACGAGGATGCTCGAGGGGTGAGTTTCCCCCATGACGATGCGCTAATAATCAAAGCTACAATCAGCGGCACAAAGGTGGATAGAATCCTGGTAGATCCCGGAAGCGCGGTAGACATAATCTCCAAAGAAGCTTTAGAAAGCCTGGGAGTGGAGTACATAACCCTAACTAATGACGACACCCCTGTATGGTTTTGGAGGCTCAACGGTCACCCCGCTGGGGAGAATACAACTGGAAACAACCATCGGAACTCACCACAGGACCTGAACAGTTATGGTAAACTTCAATGTGGTAGACTGCCTGAGCAGTTACCAAGTCATTGTCGGCCGACCTTTTATGATGAAAACAAAGGCTGCAATGTCCTGTTATTACTTAAAACTGAAATTCTCCACCCAGGAAGGGATCAGAATCATATGAGGAAGTCAGAAGATAGCCCGTAGTTGTTTCGTCACTCTCTCACGAGAAACCCTCTGCATCGAAGAAAGCACCAGGAAGAGGCAGATGGGGGAAGACGAGGAAAACCCAAGGAAGGACCCGGGTCCTTGCCCGGATAAAGTTGCCCGGCTAGGAACAGCTGAAGAGTTAGAAGAAATAAGACTGTTCGGACCAGATAAAAGCATAAAGATAGGGGGAACTTGGACGAAACCCTAAAAAAGGCCCTGCTAGAATGCCTACGGGAATACCTCGACATCTTCGCGTGGGGACACAACGACATGCCCGGGATTGACCCAAAGTTCATCAGTCACCACTTGGCAGTAAATCCGGAACACAAATCGGTCAAACAGAAGAGAAGAATATTTAATCAAGAACGGTGCAAAGCGGTGGCGTCCGAAGTGGAAAAACTGTTAAAAGCTGGCTTCATCAGAGAAGTCAAGTACCCAGAATGGGTGTCAAACGTGGTGTTAGTGAAGAAGTCCAATGGAAAATGGAGGATGTGCGTAGATTTCACCGACCTTAATAGAGCATGTCCAAAAGACAGCTTTCCTCTACCGAATGTGGATCAACTGGTAGACGCAACAGCCTGCCAAGGACTACTAAGCTTCATGGATGCCTTCTCATGGTACAATCAGGTCAGGATGCATCATGCGGACGAGGAGAAAACCACTTTTATCACCGATCAAGGACTGTACTGCTACAAAGTAATGCCCTTCGGACTAAAGAACGCAGGGGCAACTTTTCAAAGGTTGGTAAACAAAATTTTAAAACCACTCATCGGCACTTCAATACTGGTATATGTGGACGACATGATAACAATGTCCAGAGAACCAAGAGGTCACGTATCTGACCTAAAGAAAACCTTCGAATTGCTGAGAAAACACAATTTAAAACTCAATCCAGAGAAATGTGCATTCGGAGTGGCCTCAGGAAAATTTCTAGGCTACATGGTGAGTTCCCGAGGTATAGAAGCCAACCCCCAGAAGATACAAGCCGTGCTGGACTTAAAATCCCCCAGAACAATTAAAGAGGTGCAAAGTCTAAAAGGCAGGGTCGCCGCGCTCAACCGATTTATCTCTCGGGCGACCGACAAATGCCACCCATTCTTCAAAGTCATCAAGAAGGCCCAAAAGGGGATCGACTGGGCGCCAGAATGCGAGGAGGCCTTCCAGCAGCTAAAACAATATCTAGCACAGCCCCCACCCCTGGCTAAACCTCTCACAAGAGAGACATTATACTTGTACTTGGATGTTTCAAAACACGCAGTGAGTTCGGCACTGGTACAAGAGGCCGACCAGATCCAGAGACCAGTATACTATGTCAGCAAAGCTCTATTGGATGCAGAGACCCGGTATCCCGTGCATTAACTAGTCGCCATATCCTTGATCACTGCAACACGGAAATTACGACCTTACTTCCAAGCCCACCCTATCGGAGTTTACACCAATTACCCCCTGCGACAGATCTTGCAAAAACCAGAAGTCTCAGGAATGCTAATGAAATGGTCGGTGGAGTTAAGCGAGCACGACATTTCCTACCTCCCAAGGGTAGCAATAAAAGGGCAGGTCTTGGCAGATTTTGTTGCGGAACTCGCGGAACCCCAAATATTGACTACAGAAGAAAGCATATGGGAAATGTCAGTGGACGGGTCTGCTAGCTCGCAGGGCAATGGGGCAGGAATCGCACTGAACAACAGTAAAGGAGAAGAAGTGTTGTTCGCCCTGAAATTTACCTTCAAAGCCACAAATAATGAAGCCGAATACGAAGCAATCTTGGCCGGATTGAGGCTATGCATGGTGGTGGGAGTCCACAAGGTAGTAGTAAAAAGTGACTCTCAGCAAGCCATTCAAAAACTAAAAGGAGAATTTCAGGCCAGGGAGCCGACTATGATAGCCTACTTGGCCGAAGTAAAAAACTTGATGGAGAAAATGGGGAACGTACGCTTAGAACAAATCAGACGAGAAGACAACTGTGAAGCAGACTCCCTGGCCCGGCTCGCATCCTCAATGAAGACCGAGGACCCCAGAATAATCCCTCTCATATGCCTCTGAGAAAGAAGCATAGAGGAGCTGAAGGTAGATATAGTAGAAGAGGAAGGAAAAAACTCATGGATGCAACCGATTAGGAGATACCTAGAAACAGGGGAGACCCCTAAAGACAAAAAGGAGGCCAAGAAGCTAAAATTCAAGAGCACCAAGTTTTCCCTGATCGAAGGGATGCTCTACCGGAGAGGCTACACCGTACCTCTTCTGAGATGTCGAGCAGAAGAGGAAGCAGATTATGTGCTCAGGGAAATTCACGCGGGCATCTGTGGAAGTCACGCCGGAGGAAGGTCAATCGCCTTTAAAGCCATAAGACAAGGATTTTACTGGCCGACTATGCATCAGGACGGTGTGAGGGTAGCTCAGAAATGCGAAGGTTGTCAGAAAAATGCCAACATCCACCATAAATCGGCAGAGCAGTTAACCACCCTATCCAGCCCCTGGCCATTCACGCAGTGGGGGCTAGATATCATAGGACCAATGCCAAAAGGGAGAGGGCAGGCAAAGTATACAATCGTGGCCATATATTATTTCACAAAATGGGTAGAAGCCGAGCCGCTATCCACCATCACGGAAAAGAAGGTCACAAGGTTTTTAAAGAAGAATATTATCTGCAGGTTCGGAATCCCCCGATAAATCATCACCGACAACGGGAAACAATTCGATAGAAAAGGATTCATGAAGCTCTGCGAATACCTCCAGATCGCTTTAAAATTCGCCTCGCCAGCCCATCCCAAGTCAAACGGACAAGTTGAGGCAACAAACAAAACGATCAAGGCAAACCTTAAAGCTCGGCTCGGATCATGCAAAGACTTATGGGTCGAAGAATTACCAGAAGTGCTATGGGCACATCGGACGACCTACAAAGATTCCACAAGGGATACACCATTTTCCCTATCATACGGATGTGAGGCCGTCATTCCAGCAGAGATCGGGGTAGCAACTCACAGGGTCCGCCACTTTGGGAATGAGCAGAATGAAGAACTTATCAAAAACCACCTCGACCTGATTGAAGAAAGGAGAGAGAAATCAGCTATAAAAGCGGCAGTCTACCAACAAAGAATGACCCGCTTCTACAACAGAAGAGTTCGAACCCGCTTCTTCCTCCCAGGCGACTTAGTATTGAAAAGGGTCACCTTAATCACCCGATGACCAGAGGAGGGCTCGTTAGGTGCCAAGTGGGAAGGGCCCTACAAAATCACAGAGGTGGTAAGGCCAAGGGCTTACATCTTAGAACAGCTGGACGACACAAGATTAAAAAAACCATGGAACGCCGAGATGTTGAGAAAATACTTTCAGTAAATTCTCCATTCATTCTTTTCTTTTGCAGCAACCCGACAAGGGACATAAATTCAATACAAAGCCTATCTCAAAATGGCCCACAGAGAGTTGTAAGAAGGGCAGTATGTCCCCCGAATATAAATAAAACTTTCTTTTCCAAAATTTTCACCCACTCCTCTAAAAATAAAAATAAAAATAAATTTGTGAACCGTATTCAAAACTCCGGGGACATACTCAATACAACAATCCAGGGTCAAAAGTAGAAAACCTGCAACTACCCGACCACGACTACCACCATAAAGAAGCACAAGTCACACCAGAATCAGTCAATTCCGTATAAGCATTAAACAGCAGTGGCGAATATGAATCAAAGTATAGATCCATGAGAAGCATAACACAAGGAGGGATGATATCCCCGTGGCGTTCGCTTGCTCCAGTGTTACCGAACATAAGGAGGAATATGCCCTTAATGTTTCGAACACCTCGGGGCTGTATCTTATTCCGCCGAGGCCACTTAACTATTCGGCTCGGGGTCGGGTTACGTCCCACCGAGTCATGCTCATTGGTCTGGGGACGGGACATTCCCCCAGAACCAAGTGTATCTTTTAGCTCGGGGTCCTCAGAATATTCAGGGACATACTCGATGCATAGGATCCGTGAGAAGTATAGCACGGGGATGGATGATATCCCCGTGGCGATTGCTTGCTCCAGTGTTACCGAACATAAGGAGGAATATGCCCTTAATGTGTCGAACACTCTTTGATCCTCACTTACTCGATGTAATGGATCCGTGGGAAAGCATAAAACGGGAGTGATGATACCCCCGTGACGATTTCTAGCTCCAGTGATATCGGACCTAAGAAGGGATGTGCCCTTAGTATCCCGATCACTCTTTGATCCATTCATCATTTGGATCCAAGAGAGGCACAACACGGGGAGGCGTTGTGCCCCTGTGGCGTGTGCCTACTCCATCACGGTAAGGAGGAGCCCCCACACAAATACACAGGCTCCACAGTGACCTGACGTATAGAGGATGTGCCCTTACCATTTTAAACGCTCTACTGATCCAAATCCTGGTTCGCCAGGACACTGAATTGAAAGGTTTAGAATTATGTTTTGGAGACCTCGGATAGGACGCTGTTCTGAGGTATCCGTGCTATTGTTTACACTTTTTTGGTTTTCTTTTCCAAAAATTTTGTTTTTGTTTTTTTATCGGTTTGAAAAGGGGACGCCCAAAACAGATTCGATAGGACTTCAAAGGTTGATTCCCTTCCCTTCGGAGTAAGTCCCAATGATTGATCGGCTCGGGCCTGGATTCGTTCCGCCGAGGCCACTTGGATAATCGGCTCGGGGCTGGATTCGTTCCGCCGAGGCCACTTGGATAATCGGCTCGGGGCTGGATTCGTTCCGCCGAGGCCACTTGGTTAATCGGCTCGGGGCTGGATTCGTTCCGCCGAGGCCAATTGGTTAAACGATTCAGGACCAAATTCATCCCACCAAGACCATTACAGCTCGGGGTCGGGCCACATCTCACCGAGTCTAGGACTGGGGACGTAACATTCCCCCAGGGCCAAGTGTTCCTTATAGCTCGGGGTCGGGTTACGTCCCACCGGTTGCTTCTCACCATCCGTGTTCCTCACAACTCGGAGTCAATCCTCGACCACTGAATAATTTGGGTCTCGGTTTGTATTATCCCCTCATGAACGAGCCTTAAGTAATCATTTGAATAAGATCACCAAGAGCAAAGAACATAAGAAAAAAGCAGAAAACACATACATATATATATTCAAATAAAATATGAAGTGTTATTACAAAAAAAAAGAGACAAGTGTACACAGGGCCCCGTCCGGGTTACCCCTTTTCAATCAGCCCGCCCAGGGGTAGGAAGTTCTTCCTCGGCTGGCTCAGACAACGGATGGATCGGCTCGGTCTCAAAAAGGGGAACAACAGCTTCAACCTCGGCAACATGGGAGACCTCTACTTCAAGGATTGGAGGTGGAACCTAAAGATAGTCCTCACCAGGATCAGGAACCTCAGATCGGTCTTCTTGGGAAACCTGAGGGACCGGAGCAACCGAAATCGGGTCGGGATCTATCGCCTCCTCGAAAGAAGGGGGAGCCACTTCTGAAACTCCTCCTCAGATATTTCCCCTTTACAGAAACGGATGTCTGCATGGATTGGCCCCATATCCAGGTCGGGCAGCACCATTGGTATAATTTCAGCACAGTCACCAACCCCCTCAAGATGGATTGCATCCCTCTCGGCCTCTAACTCGGCCTCTTTCCTCTTAAGCTCATCACGGACCCGAGCCAATTCTTCATCCTTGGCCCGCACTTTAGATTGTTCACTGCACACCTCCACTTGTAAGATCCTAACCTCGGCCTGGGCAGCTTTCAAATCCTCTCTGGCAGCATCGAAATTTTTCTTCTCCAAAGTAGCAGTAGCTCTGAAGGTTTTATTGGTACGGACGGCCTCGGCCGCAGCTATCTCATGATTCTTTACCGTCTCTTCCCTATCAGCCAGCCTGGCCTCCACTTCCGTGAGACGGTTTTAGAGCCAAAAGGCTAAGAAAGAGGTCTTTATTCTTGGCCGTGAGGTAGTTGGCCTACCAAGAAGAAATAAAAGAATCAGAAAATAAAATAAGTCACGAGGGCACAGCAAGAATGAAGGAAAAGTAACACAACCTTAGCCATCTGAGAACACAGCTCCGCAACCACCTGCTCGGGAGAAAGGTCCTCGTACCTCGGAATCTTCTCTGGAGGTATGGCTTCGGCCATCTCATTGAAAGCCGGCACCAATTGAGAAATAGCTTCCCTAATATTCTTCCGAGGTCGTCAACCCCAAGGACCAAAAAACCTTTCTGCTTCTTAGAAGCACCTCCCGACGACCTCCTCTCATGCCGAGCAGGAATCTCTTTAATCTGAACCCGCTCCTCCTCCAACTCCTGACTCAGTATCGGGTCCACAGCACCAAACGGGCGCTTCCTCCTTCTAGAAGACCTTGGAGGACTACCAAGGCGGGCAGCACCCGTCGAAGGCACCCCGGAAGGCGAAGACAGACCTTGAGAGCTCGGACGCTCCGTCTCTTCAACCACTTTTCCAGCCTCAGAAGTTTCAGGCCGTTTCCGAGAAGTACCAGCTCCACCTGGGCTAATTTTCTTCGCAGCACCGGTCAACCGGTCAAGGTATTTTGGTCTCTTCGACATACCTACAAAAGCAAAAACAAAAGAAGGGTTCAGGACCTGAACATATATAAAAAAAAAGAGAGACAACATCAAACATGCTAAATAAGCGTGGGATTCGGCTAGAAGATCAACATGAATCTACCTATCCGACCCGAGACCTTGGGAGGAACGGCCCGAACAAGTCATAATTCAAGAAAGGTCGTATCATTTACCAACTCCCTCCAATGGGCGGCATATCGCCGAGCCCAGAATACCCGCTTCCGAACCTGACGGGAGACCTTCGGAGCATCCCTACAACAGGCTAGGAGGAATAGAAAAATGGGGCGAGAATCCAAACATAAAAAAAAACTAAGGGCAGGAAAGCTAAAGGTTAAACTCTTAACCTCCCGCTCTGAAGATATCCGGAACCAAGATCTCCTATCCATTCGATCTCAGGGTCCGTCCCCAATCTCCAGTGGCCCAGAACCAAAGATGTTTGATATTCTTGTTGGAGTCAGGGAGTTTTTGAACAACATTTGACGAACTGTCATAAGCAGAAAGGTAGTACCAACCGTGGTGAGTCTTTGGGTTTGCCTTCAACCGATATAACCTATTCACTTCTTCAAAAGAAGGTTCGCCAAGCCCCGCCCGATGCCAAGCTACATACAACCCGGCCAAGATCCTCCAACTGTTTAGAGTCAATTGACAGGGGGCAATCTCCATCTCGGCCAGCATCCAGGCGAAGTAGGGTTGAATTGGCAGCCGGAGCCCGCACTCGAAGAAAGCTGGAAGAAAGGCCACGGAACCATCGTCGGGCTGACTGGCACGATCACATGGGAGAGGGACCTCAAGAGAAATATCTATCGGGATGTCATATCATTGCCGAAGCAGGGCTAGATCATCCTCGGTTATCTTAGAGGGCCGATCCATGTCCAGGGCCGAGCTGTCAAAATCACCGGGCTTCGGATCATTCCGATCCTAGGCTATCTGGTTGTATTATAGCTCGGGTAGGTAAAGTTCAAGTAGTAGTAAGGAGTCAGTATATACATATGTGAGATTTCATTCGTGAGTGTGTTAACACGAGAAGGGAGGTGGGCGGGGTATCGATCCAAAGCTCGAGTACGTGGTCAAGGCTGAGATCTTGCCTCAATAGGCTAAGGTCGGTCTTCTATTTATATACTCAAATATCTTGCCTTTGTCCGATCGCTTTCGTTCATCTTTGGTGGAGATCATATTCACGCTGGTACAGTAGTAGGTAAACTTGAAGGGGAAAGAGACATAACTTTGGGATTTGTTGATTTACTACGTGATGATTTTATGCTGAAACAGGTGAAATCAAAGGTCATTACTTGAATGCTACTGCAGGGACATGCGAAGAAATGATAAAAAGGGCTGTCTTTGCCAGAGAGTTGGGAGTTCCTATCGTAATGCATGACTACTTAACAGGGGGGTTCACCGCAAATACTAGCTTGGCTCATTATTGCCGAGATAACCCAGTCTCTCCCCCTCTGGGGAATCCATAGAAAGCCTGAAAGCGATTCTGACACAAGATACGATGACAGGGAGGGAGTTCGATCAGGAATAGACAGAAAAACTTTCAGTCCCTCCTTCCAGTCAGTCCTGTCAGTCCGGAAAGAGCGAAGCAGGAATGGCCGTTAGTGGACACCCACCACCTTTACAAAGGATTTTGAGGAGGATAACTCCTTTTCCATAATAGGAGCGTAACCTACTACTAATGTATGTAGACCAAGGACTTATTTGTTCGATTTCAGAAGGGGTAGGGGTAGTATCGGGGTCTTCCACGCTGGGTTCTCCCGAGGCAGAGGAAAGCTCTTTAGCAAGGGGGGTCAAGGGTTTAGCAGGGTTTTCAGGGGAAGAATTGTCATCAGACATCCTAGACGTCCGAAAAATAAAAGGGCAAGGTCAGTCTACAACCATATTCTTGAAAAACGACGAAGGGTTCGCAAGCTATCCTAAGTTTCCAGAAAAACTAAATCTATGAAGATTCTAAGTGCCCTAAACAAAGTATTCAATAAAATCTCTCCCTAGCAAGTATCAAAACAAATGAAAAGGAGAAACAGCAAAGCACAGCAAACAAGAAAAAAGGAAGAGGAAGAAGGTCGTTCGGGAAACTTACTTGATCTCTGCTCGGAAAGCGGCGAATACGTTGAGGAACTTTGAGTAAAACTAAATCAGGTGCTTCGTAGCCGAATGGAAGAAGAGTTTTTGAAGTTGATAGGATTTTGACAAACAAATGCAAGGATATCGGTTCACCTTCTCATTACAACGTCGGAATAATTCCAATCGTCGGATCGTAATAGAGTCCCGGATGGACGCCAAGTGTCAGCTGCAAAAGAGGTCTGCCAAAATCAAACAAACGGTTTAGATCAGCGCACTATTAAGACGCCTCTACACGGTCGATTTTCTCATACTTTTGGTGGGAACCCGACAGATGTTTGACAAGTGTCAAACTTAGAAAAAACCCTAAAGATGATATGATAGGCATTTAAACAGACGTGACGGTTGCGCGTCTCAAGAAAAGATGCTTGAAAAGAGGCAATGGAAAAATTTTGATTCAACTCCGGATCGACCACCAACAAAGTAATCAACACACCATCTTTATATAGTTCCCGGCACCAACTTGTATGCTCGTTGGAACCGAGAACTAGAGGACAGATGTTGATGGTGTTTTCATGCACTATGGTATTTAAAGCAGCAAGACAGGGGCAAAAAGGTAATCCCATCCTTGTTCAGGATCATTAATGCCGACCCGACCCATAAAAATCCAGCAGTAAGGGCCCGGGCACTTTGCAATAAGAGGCCGAGCACCTTATGGTTCGGACCGACCACAACAGGATGAGACCGAGCACTTTATGATCGGTAACCGAGCACCTTATGGTTACGGACCGACCACAACAGGAAGAGACCGAGCACTTTATGATCAGCAACCGGGCACCTTATGGTTATGGACCGACCACAACAGGGTGAGACCGAACACTTTATGATCGGCAACCGAGCACTTTGGTTCGAATGACCGAGCATTATCAGATCGACAGAAGCATTCTCAAATCAAAGGATCATTATGACCGACCTTATAAAGACCGACCAGATGGCGAGACATGCTCCAGAAGATGACACCCTATTCTTGCGGATAAGAAGACAGTCCTACCTTCATAAGAGATACTGATAAAGACAGTGTTTTAGAAGGATAAAGGAGGTAGATGTAGATTTGATTAAGGAATCCTTGTGGGAACGTGAGATTGTTTCAATACTAGAAGGAATCTGATTTCTTCGCTATTATAAATAGAATGGTAAAGTATTTGTAAGAGGCATCAGAATCAAGATCAATCTCATTGAGAATCAAACTTGTAAAAAAGCACGAGAGATACAAATTTCAGCAATAAAAAGATAGCTCTGTTTGTGTCCGTGGACGTAGGTCGGATCAAAATCCGCCGAACCACGTTAAATCTCTTTGTTTGATTGGCGCATTATCTACCTTATGCTAAGTTTGCTTTTGGTTTCCCCCATAACCAAACAAATTCACTATTGAAGGAGGATTACCTCAGGAGTGATATCCCCATATTGCCCTGAGACCAAAATCCACCGTCAACAATAGATAATATTAATTAATTGAAAATTATAAAAATATTTATAAAAAATATAAAAATACATAAAAAATTACAATTATTAATTCTAATAATTTTTAACATCAATAATATTAATTAATTACATATAAAAATAATATTACTTAATTCTAATGACGATTGAGATTGTCTGACTATCCAACTATGAAAGATGAGTTTACATACAAACAATTAAAAGCAGTAAATGTTTGTTTAGGATGACTGAATTTATAATTCTTCCCCTCTGATCCCACATATATGAAGAATCAGGAAACATCTCACAATTCTTGATTCATACATAGAAAGTTTTAAGACCAAAGCAAGTCCTCCCATAAAACACTCACCAAAAGCGAGAAAACCGGGTTCAAACGGTTTACCGGATTTGACCGGTTGTCAATAATTTTTTAATATTTTAATCTATATGCATTGGTTGGGCCAAATACGAGGCTAATTTTTAATTTGATCGATCGAACCGATTGATTCGATCCGGTTTAAAAAACCATGGATATTATTGCAAAGGTCGATAATGATTGATAAATAAACATTCAACTTGACAATCAATATTGAATGACTGTTTCCATGGGCAAGTCGTCCATAATATTAAATGGACCAAGAATATTAATTCACAAAAGGGCCGCAAGAGTCCTGATTGAATATATAGTGAATTTCTAGAAAGGGTAGGACATATAATCTTCCTAATTTTAAAGTACAATAATTTGGGTTACAGGTATTCGTTTTCAAACTCATGATTTACCGATTCGAAATTATCGAGAAAATGTATGTGGAAGTCATCTTTAAAAGCCTCAAATTGTATTTTAAAGTTACATTTTCTATTTTCAAAATTATTTCAAAATTTGTTTCTTTTAATTTAGGAATAGATTCTAATATTGTTTTCTTTCCTTGTTGTAAGATAATTAGACTATTTTAGTATTTAAAATTACCCTAATTTAATAATTTCACATTAGTTAAGGTTTTAATATAAGAGGTTGTCAAAACCCTAGTTTGTTTTTCATATTTTATTCAATAAAATCGTATTATTGTAAACTTTGTTATTTCTTTACGTTTTCTGCTTCGTCAGACCTAAGTTTATTGGTCTCACGTGCGGAAGATTTTCGTGCATACACAAGAAAAATTATATGTACTTTTTTGTGTTTTTTTTCTAAACACGAGAAAGTATATGTATTTTTTCGTGCGGACATGAGAGAAAAAATACATATAATATATAATAAATTTGACGATAAGGGTTATGGGTGTGCATCGGTCGGTTCGGTCAGTTAATCCTTGATTTTTTAACTGAACCAAAATTATTTGGTTAAGTAAATGTTTAACCGATTTAACCATTTGATGACACATAACCATTAACCAATTTAACCATTATTTTTCGATCGATTTTGATTAATTCGTTTATTAACCAGTCCATAATCTCCACAAATAACAATTCACATTAAAACATTAATACAAATTGAAATTCATCAAAAAGACAAATATATATTTGTTTAACAATAGAAGAAAAATTTAAATTCATCAAAAAGCAATCTACAACTACACTCAGTAGAGGAAGGTAAAAATTTTAATTTCATTTTAATTAAAAATATATATAAAGTCCAATTATGATTTGTAATCGGTTAATTGGTCGATTCGGTTATACAAATGTCATAACCTTAACCGAACCGAAAAATCGAAAAAGTTAAAAATCTTAACCGAAAAAATCGATTTAATCACAATAATCGAACCATTATAAAAAAATTGGTCGGAATAGTTCGGTTAATCGATTATAGTGATTAATGCACACTATAATAAGGGTTTGCCATTTAATATTGGGCCATTTATTTAAAATAGATCCCCAATTAGCCTGTGATTTTATGGGCCAATTACATCCTCTTTGTCTGTGCTTTGGATTGAACATTAGGCCTTTTATCTATGCAGCTCACTTTCTTTCTTTCTTTTTTTTTTTTTTTTTTTTTTTTTTTTTTTTTTTTTTTTTTTTTTTTTTTTTTACAATTGTTGAATGATGATAATACCTTGGATTATAGAATATAAAAATTAATTAGGTTTTTTTTTTCTTTGTATGGGTCACAATCATAATTTCACATCATCAATTATATAATAACCCAAAAAAGTACTTGTTTGTTATATTATGATTACCCTATTTAATTTCGTTAATATTTTGGTCTAAAACATTTTGTTTTTATTGTTAATAAGTTGTCAAATCCTGTCCCCAAGGATGTGGCTTGGCGGTGTAGGGTTCAGGATCTCACCTTAAGGTTCTGGGTTCGAATTCAGGGTGTGTACTTCTTGTAAGAGCCTGGGACAGCCGGTAATTTTACCTGCGCCGCGGCCCAGAATGGGTGGTTTGGTGGCAAAATTTCCATCGTTTCCAAAAAAAAAAAAAAAAAAATTGTCAAATCCTACGAGCCCTTGATTGTCACATAATTCAATTAAGTAAAGGAACTTATCTTTCAACTTGTTTGGAGTTATTAATGCATCATTTAGGCACCCCCACAAAACAAAAAGGGCTACCTTCTTATTTTGCTGACTCTTTTGTGGTCCTTAATGAAATAATGTTTATTTCAGGACCACAATTATGATTTTGAACAAAATTAATATTCTAGTTCTCTCATATCATCCATGAATTAAAAATTGATTTTTTTCAAATAATATTTCATTATAACGATTGAAAAATAAAATACATTAACAACATCGTCAATTTTAAAGGGTCATTTATTGAAAATCGACATTTTTAAAGGGCAATTAAAAAAAATCATCCTCATACATTGTTTATATTAATAATTTTATGCAGTAAATAGGACATTTGAATAAAATATATGAGACGGTCCATCGATAAAATAAATTTTTAAGTATTCTTCTGTTTTTATCAAGTCTCCCATGAGAAAGACATGCCGCCTAATTGCTTAAATCATCTTAATTATGATTAGTAGTAGGTATAATTTGTTTGTGTTTTACTTGTTTATCATAAGTTTCTGAGCAATTTACATTATCATTCCAATTTAGAGCCTCATCTAATTATAAGGTCCCATAAAAATTTGTGTTTATACATTTAAGTGTATTATAATATTTGTTAAAAGGAAAATAACTACTAAAGGACGAAGAGGCATAGCGTCATTCAGGAGGAAAAATGAAGAAGGAATTGACCCAGGACGATACAACCAATATGTAAAAATCGTGAAGGACGAAGAAAGAAACTTCCAACAAGTGAAGAACGATGAAAGAAGAACGAATATGCAAAGGTGTCTTGCAGTTACGATTAGGCCCACGACCTAACGGTTACTACACAGTCTGACAGTAATCCCCACGATTTAGCGGTTATTAGAGCACACGATCCATCAGTTGCATACATGACCCAACAGTTGCATGCACGACCCAACAGTGCATGCACGACCCAACAGTTTCATGCACGACGCATGATCTAGCAGTTACACGCGAGTAGGAGAAATGGGGTTTTAATGGGCCAAAGAAAGAAAAACCGCATGAGCGATTAGCGGGACTTTACACTACAAAGGACTCAGGCATAGGAAAAGAAAAGAAGAGAGACAAAAAAGACTCAAAATGAGCAAGTACTTTTAATTTAATGTATTTCTTAACTTTGTAATCATTAGGGCTGTAATCTGTGTGCGCTTGCGCCCCTTGAAGGTATTTTCTTGGAATTAAACACTCATTTCTGGGACTTTGTCTCATGAGGTTTTGGAACCTTACACGAGTACTAATAAAAAATTGTGCGAACAATATTATTATTAATTTTTATGTTAAAAATAACAAAATTTCTTAATTGATTAGTTAATTGTAATATTTAACATCCCACATCGCTAACGAGGAGGATCAGGAACTAATTTATAAGCCATAAAATCCTTTGACGTAGTAGACGTGTTTTGGGTTATAAAGTCCAATAACAAATCCATGACGTGCTGTGTGCCCAAAGGAGATAATATTTACTTGGTTGTTGGGCCCGTACTATTATAAATGGTGTCAGAACCAACTCGTGACATGATGTGTGGATGGATATGATTTCATTTCGTCCTGTTTCTGATTGCCCCTCACAAGGATGAATAATATAACATCTCACATTGCTAGCGGGGAAGATCTTGAACTAGTTTATAAGCCACATGCTCACCTAACATACTAAACGTGTTTTGGGTTGTAAAATCAAATAGCAAATTCGTGACGGGTGTGTGCCCAAAGTGAATAATATCTACTCGGTTATTGGGCTCAGATTGTTATATAATATAAAATTAGTAAAATTATTAAATTATTACGTTTTAATAAACATTTACCTTGATCTTTCTTATTTTCCAAAAATAATATGATTATTTTCTTTTTCTAAGATATATATAATTTAACAAGATCTTGCTAATTTTTTCTCTTAAGGCCCCAAAAACGCTTGAGTCGCCCCCGACTCTGCGTGTGTATTGGTAAAGATAGACATGTAACACATGTGACTGCTATATTTCATTAAAAAAGAGTTTAATTTGAGGGGTACTTGCATTTTGAAGTGATGTCGGTCATTCCAGTGTATGTGCATTCAGAGTGATGCCATCATTCAATTGTATTTGCATTCCGGTGTGATGCCAGTCACTTCGGTATACTTTCATTTAGTGTGATGTCAGTTACTCCAGTGTACGTTCATTCCAGAGTGATGTCATTTACTCCGATGTACTTCCATTTCAGAGTGATCATCACTCCAGTGTGCTTCCATTCCGGAGTGATGTCAGTTACTCCAGTGGCCTTGTTTTCCAGAGTAATGCTAGTAACTTTGGTGTGCTTCCCATTCGGAGTGATGTCACCCACTCTGGTGTACTTTCATTCAGGAGTGATGTTAGCCACTCCAGTATACATCCATTTCAACGTGCATAAAAAAGGTAAATAATGATCATCACTTCAGTGTAAAATGGTAAAATGGTGATCTCATCCACTTTGGTATGCCTTTATTATAGAGTGATGTTAGTCACTCTAGTGTACTTTCATTCTAGAGTGATGCCAACCCTCCGATGTACTTCCATTCCAGAGAGATCATCACTCCAGTGTGCTTTTATTCTAGAGTGATCTCATTCACTCCGTTGTACTTTCATTCCGGAGTGATCATCACTCTGGAATACTTCCATGTCAGAGTGATCATCACTCCAAAGTGCATGCATTCTTGTGTGATGCCATTCACTCCGTTGTACTTTCATTTTAGAGTAATCATCACTCCAAATTGATCTTCATTTCGAAGTGATCTTCATTCCAAAGTGATGACAGTCTCTCCAATGTACTTTAATTCTGGAGTGATGCCATTCACTCCGATGGAGTTCCATTTCAGAGTGATCATCACTCTTATGTGTTTCCATTTCGAAGTCATCACTCCGAAGTGCATGCATTCCGAAGTGATGCCATTCACTTTGAAGTACTTCCGTTTCAGAGTGATCTTCACTTCATAGTCTTTCCATTATGGAGTGATGTATGTCCATCCGATGTAGTTCCAACTGGAGTGATCTTCACTCCGGTGTGATTCCATTCTGGAGTGATGCCATTCACTCCGATGTACTTCTATTTCAGAGTGATCATCACTTGGGAGTATTTCCATTCCGGAGTGATGACCACTCTAGAGTGCATCTATTTCGATGTGATGCCAGTCCTTCCATTATGATGTTTCCATTTTGGAGTGATCATTACTCCAATGTGCTCCCAATTCGACGTGATCAACACTCCAGAGTGCTTCCATTTCGGAGTGATGATCACTCCGAAGATATTCCAGTCTCTCTGATGTACTTATATTCCGGAGTGATTATTACTCCGGTGTGCTTACATTTGAGATTGATGCCATTCACTGTTGGGATGTATGCCCTAGAGCTACATGTGATGTAAACGGTTTCATGTGTTTTTGAAATAAAATGATGCATTATTCATTTATCAAATTGTTTGTTTAATTTTCACATATTATATATCTTCTAAAATACCCTAGATTACTTATGTACCTTCAGACTTAGTGTATGAGTGTCATATACAAGAGGATTTAAGTCTGAAGTTAGTAATCTTAAATAGTCCATAGAGAGCAAACAAAGCGGGTACTTTATTTGTGGTTTATCTATAGCTGCGGTCTATTCTATATTTGTATGGCGATCTTAATTCGGATCGTCCATGTAGAGACATGAGAATGGATGCACCTTATATGATGCGATCATATAAGACTGGACCCATATAGAAATGACATTCTTATAATATCCGTTAAGCAAAGAAAGTCATTTCAATCTACTTGATGGTCATATATGGATTGATCTTAATCCTGAGTGTACTACGAACTCCTTCATGGCAGGCTGTGTCCTTTGATTTACAAAGGTGAGGTTGGTGTAGCAGTCCCAACCAATAGCTACGTACTTTGGGGGCACAGTTTGTTTTGTAGTTGGAAACGTTTTACATAGACATGGAGTTCACTCTTTCTTGCGAGAAATAGATGAGTATCTTTCTTAAGGGTTGATTCAGTACTTGAACGATTTGAGCACTCAAGTCTTTCTATTACGAACAGAAAGATTAATATTCATAATAGTTATGAATAAATCGTTCATTAGAGAATCAATGGTACTTAAGGTAAAAATAATTAGAGGGGTATAACAGACATTATGACCCGGCTCTAATTAAAAGATACTCGTGAAGGATCAATTCGTATGTAATGACTATATCGATGGACAACGACTTAGTTCGACTTAATATTTCATCTGCGGCAACGAGAGTGCAACTTCGGGTTTTTAGTGGAGTAACCCGGAGTTTATAATTCGGAATATCTAATTAAGAGCTGAATTAATATTTTGAGATTATTGGAGTTCGGAACCGTGGGTCCATTTGGTCCCCGTGCTAGCTTGATTTACTATAGCGGATTTAATATAATTGGATAGTCTAATTATATACTCACAAAAGAATAAATATTATTAATATGATTAATAATATTAATTATGTCACACTTGAAACTATACATTAAAAGATAATGTATGGTATTAATAATTATATGATAATTATTAAATATAAAATATTGAATTATATATATGATATAATTTAATAAGGCTAAGATTATAATTTCTATATTATGGGTTTTGGAAACCCTTGATTTAATTTTGGAAGTAATGAATTTCAAAATATTAATCATATATTTAATTTGTAACATATATTGACTTTATGGAAAGTAAATAATATTGTTACAAAATTAATGAAGAAATAAAAGGCATGGCCGAATTCCTTGATGTATAAGGAATATGATTTGTTTATTTTGGAAACAAAATTTAATCAAAAAGCCTAGCCTTGGCCGAATTCCATGGTGTATAAGGAATATGATTTGTTTATTTTGGAAACAAAATTTAATCCAAAAATCCTAGCCTTGGCCGAATTCTACCTTAGGGTGGGGATTAGTTGTTTTGTTTGAGTGAAACAAATTTGACCTAAGTATAAAAGGAAAAATTGATTTTCTTTTGAGTATGGCTCTCATTCCAAACCCTAGCCACCTTCTTCTTCTTCTTCACAATTCTCTCAAAAGTTGAGAAACAATTTTGAAGAATAAGAATAAGAAAAATATTATTAGTGTGTGATTTAATCTCTAAAACGTTTAGGGATTTGTTTGTGTGTGTAGCCCACACTACTTTCCGTTGGTAACGAGATATAGCTCGAAAGATCTTGTGGCATTGAACAAAACATATTATTCTTTTCATCTCATTCTCACGGCATTGGGACAATTTTACTGCCCATTGCCGTGAATCACTTGGTTGATTCGGGACTCAATTTGTTTCGTTTTAAGTCGGGTTTTGGGAAACACCTTGGGGACTTTTTGGGGCTGAGTTAGGATTATTTTTAAGTGGAAAAATCAGACCTAAAACGCTACAGCAGGTCACGCAAATCAGGGGTTGGTCACACAAATCAAGGATTGATTGGATCAATTTGATGAAATATTGTTTGGAACAATTTTCCCCAATTTTGATGTGTTGGCCGAATGGTTGATGAACCCTAATGTCTTGGTATTTTGATTTTTTGATTCATTGGATGAGTTTGAATCAATTGGAAATGTTGATTTAATGTTAATTTGGATTTAATTGGATTGAATTCGGAATTGACATAAAATTACCCTCCATTGCCGAGAGTTAATAGCATGAATGGGTTTGATTTTTTGATGAAATGTGTTGGACATGTTTTGTTCTAATATGCATGATTAATTGTACAAATTTTTGTTTTGGAAATATTGATTTAGGTAATTAATTGTGTAATACACTTTATGTAATTAAATTGTGAAATTGGGTTTTTGTAATTTAATTATGTGGGCCTATTTTGTAAAATTGGGCTTGAATGTTGTTATTGGGCTTGGTTGTACCAAGTTAGGTTTAGGCTAAATTGGTTGGATCCAATTGGGCCCAAAACCGCTTCCATAAAGCCCAAATGCGACTAATGGACCTTTAAAGTTTAATTGGGCCTAATGGGCCTAAATTGATTTCTGGGCTTATGGGGTAACTCCTTGATTGGACTTTGGTTATTGGGTTTGACCCGAGTTGACCAAAAGTCCACGCCTTAAGAAATTAATTGAAAGCCCATTGGACTTTAATTAAATTGACGTTGCATGTTAATCGGGCTTTGAGACCCGTAACGATTAAATTTGGAATTTAAGTCGTAAAGGTTCGTTAATAAAGTGTAGTATTTAATTTGGAATTAAATAGCGAATTAGTATTAAATAAAAATTGAATTGGATTTAATTTTGTAGTTTAATTTAATTCAAGAATTCGTACTTTGAGTACTTATTCGCAAAACGAGTTTGACTCGAGCAAAATCAAATCGTTGTTTGAACATTGGATGGTCACTAATTATCAGATTAATTAATTTGATTAGATTGATTGATAACATGCTTGTGTGAATACATGGTTGCGATGCATGAATAATGTATATCGGATGGATATTAGATGGGTGGGGCAATTTTAGAAATTGTTGTAATAAATTTGGAATTTATTAATTGGACCTGCGTGTCCAGTCTTATTACCTCATTTCTCATTGTATTTCTCTTCTCACCTATTCCCCTCAATGTAAATGAGGTTTATTTAAAAGTGTAGTGTAACGGGTAAAAGCAAATACTTGTGCTAGCGAGAGAGAGGAAAGTGAGAGATTTGATATAGGATCAATGTGTTAAGTATCCATCTGGATATCATTATTATTTTATTTATACTCGCTTTATTATGTATTTAGAATGCTTGTCTAAGGGTGTATGATGATGAGACCTTAACAAAGATAATAAATTGGTTGCCAATTTGCACGCGAAAAACCCTCACATAATATTAAGCGTTTTTCCTTCCATTGAGTGATTCTTACTCAAGATCTAAGACTGGCATTGGTTTGTTGGCTAAAGTTAAGGCCTTTTTCCGTCAAGGATGTGTTTGAATCACGAAAGCTTTGTTCCATATTGGTGTCTTGTCCAAGTTGTGGTTTGTTGGCCAAAGTCAAGACCATTTCTTGTCCATCGACATTGATTATGAAGCTTTCCATGGTCAATGGGTCGCGCTTAACTGGGATCACTAAGTTTGTTGTGCCAAAGCCAAGGCTTAGTTGATTTAGAGGAAAAAAGGTTAGGCAATATATTATATATTGGATATATTGGCATATATAAGATATATGTTTCGGACTTGGATGTCCCCCTACTGGAACTAGGAATTGGATTAGATCCAATTGATCTTAGAGATCCACCTAGTTAATTATCATACAATTTATTGGCCAAAGTCAAGATTGTGTGATATTTAACGGGATCCTAGCCCACTAGGAAACACAGTTTCCCGAGTACTCGATAGAGGGTTAGAGGCTTGCCGAAAAATACTGGGAGGCAAGAATTGAATTTGCAATATTTGTTTAATTACTTGCCATATGCGCTCAAACAAATATCATTCGTCAAATATATTAAATGTTAGTTGGACTAATATTTAAATTGTTGTTTTAATAAAACAGTTGGACTGTATTCAAATAATTAAATTATAGTTGATTAAATAGTTGGACTATTATAATCATTATAATAAATAGTACCGAAATCGTTGATTAAATAATTGGACTATTAGAATCAAGATAAAATTGAAAGATTGACATTTAAGACATAATCCCAGGGAAAATTTATTTAAATGGTTTAACTTTCAAATTGGGAATAAAATTTCAGGATGGTCCTGGAAAATAATAAGGTACTTTATTTGATAAAATAACATATTAGGCCTAAGCCCAGAGTTAAGCAAATAGTCGAGCATAATCTTTGGAAGATTTATGTAATGATAACTTTAGTGCTTAATCCATTAAGCTTGCCAAATAGACTCCTTAATTTCTTAATTAGAACTAAGGATTAGATCCTTAAAGTATGATAATGAAATTGAAGGATCTTCATATATCTATGCTTAGATTTTAGAAGTATTAAATTGCAATAAATAATTCTTGGAGAATTAATGACTATTCTCAAGGAGATAAAGTCAAACTTTGCAATTAGGCAAGTAGCGCAATGCGTACCTTACTTCGATATTCTAGAAACCCAAGGCCTGGCCAAAGGCTTTTGGAGTGTTGAAACTGGCAAATGCAAAATCATTATAATCTTCTAGGAAGATAAAGGACATATCCCAAAATGTCTGCCTAAATTGTGGCAAACGGGATCGCGAAAGCGTGACTGCCGTTTGGACAATGTAGACATGAATGAATTGAAAACGGGGCAAGGCTCTGACTTCAAATATGTTTGTCATAATTATGTTCACTACTAGTATTAAAATTGGATTTTAAATACTTAGTGTGATACATAAATATATACTGATGTTCAGAACCTGCTTTGAGCAGAATACTGACTTCAATTGAGATTAATCTGCGATTCGGAAACGGGACGACAGTCGCTGTTTTGACCGTAGATACCTAAATTTAGGAACTACCATTCGGGTGTGTACCTAAATTTGGAAACTGTTATAATGTAACTAGTTTGACTAGAAATATTATCTCTATATCAGTGTATAACCCGCTGCGGGTGTACCTTTATATTCTAGAACACTAAAGTGTTTTATTATATAAAGATGATATTGAGATAAACACATTAGATGTGAATAACAGAATTTGTATTTTGAATATAAATAAATCTCAAACATATAACATGACAAACAAATAGCTCAAACTGATTTGATCAGATGAAACATATTGTGGCATTGTTGTCTAGGACACAATTAAACAAGACTCGTATATCCACACTTTCGAAGAGTGGGTACTCAGACTGATTTGATTCTACTCAAATAAAGTCTACGAATCTAGTTTATTAGGCAAAGTGCCTATAACATATTTACTTGGTAAAAGTGGAAATGCCACCGATCTGTTAGCCCTAATTCATAGTGAAGCAAGTGGGCCCATGTCTAGCTAGGCTAGAGGTGGATATGAATATTTCGTGATCTTTACGGATGTGGCATCGCGTTGTGGTTATGTGTTTCTTTTAGAACACAAATCGGAAACTTTTAAAGTTTCGACACGAAATAGACAAACATATCGGCTAAAGTATTAAATCGTCACGGTTAGACCATGATGAAAATACTTAAGCAATAAGTTTCTAATATACTTGAAAGATTATAGTATTCTTTCAATGAGGACTCCTCACGGAACACGTCAACTTGACGGTGTTTTCGAAATGAGTAACCGGATTTTGTTGGACATGATAAGGTTAATCATGAGTCGCTCTGAGCTACCATTTCCTTCAACGGATACGCATTAACAGTGCAGAACTTATTTTGAATAAGGTTCCATAATAATCTGTTTGACAGACTTCATATTAGATATGAACAGGAAAGAAACCGGGTTTCACATTCCTGATAATTTGGGAATGCTAGGCATATGTTTGGATGATACCAAACTAAAACCCAAATTGGATAAGTGCCTAATTGTAGGTTATCCTAGGGATACCTAAGTATAGTACTTATACATCTCACATGAGAACAATTTAATTGTTGCTCACCATGCGGTTTTCCTGAGAGGAATACCGATATGCAGTGGTAAGTGGGAGGATAGTATAACTCGATGAAAATCGGGGTAATACTGTTCCAGGCACATATCCTTAATGAAACATATAAATAGTTCATCAAGGATGAAACTATACCAATAATCTTCGAATACACAAGAACCACGTATATCGGAGAAAGTCAGAAGACAACCTGGGGTATGGGTTTCTGATCTCACCTCATAAAGATGTCAATCTTATTGAGGAATACCAACTGACTACGTATGAGGAAGTGATACAAGGTATCGACTCCCTATTATGGCAAAGTGCCATGATATCCTAAATGGATTCCATGTATATCAACTTAGTTTGGATACTAGTTGATGTACCGCAAGGCATTGTGCCTATTGGTACTATATAAGTCTTCAAGGAAGACATACATGGATGGCAACATATCAACATATAAAGCTAGGCTTTTAGCGGAAAGGTATCATTATCAACATTGTGTTGATTACGATTCAACCTTTTACCTGTTGCCACGGTAAATCCATTTGGATAATGATTGCTAATGCAACATGTTTCATTTATGAAATATGACAGCTGAACGGGAAAATCGCTTTCCTTAAATGGAAACCTTTAGGAGGATGTTTACAACATCCTGTCGGTTTTGTCGTACTAAAACTAGCAAACAAGGTTTACAGGTTATTCGATCCATGTTTGGATTGAATCAAGCATTGAGTTCTTGGAATTATCGTTTTGATGTAATCATAATAGTTTATGATTTAATTCAAAACGAAATGATTCTTGTGTATATAAGAGGGTTAGTGGGAGCGCACTGATAGTGGTTGTCCTATAAATAATGATAATATGTCATTTCTTGGAAATGATATTCCCATAATAAAATTGGCGAAAGCTTGGCTTTCATGAAAGAGTCTCCGAGAACTCGTACATTAAAAAATTTACGAGACCTGATGTCTCATACGCTTTGAGCATATGAAGTCACAATCAGGGCAATCCAAGTGACAGTCACTAGATTGATGTTAAGAACATCCTTTAGTATCTTAGAGAACTAAAGATGCTGTCTTAAACTATGGAGAAGGAGAACTTGAGTGACTAGGTTCACCATTGCAAGTTCCCTAACCGATAAAGACGACTATAAGTCGCAAACGGTACTATACAGTTTGAATAACGGAACAGTGAGCTGGAAATCTTTCAAGCAAGATATTGTTACCGAATAAACAACAAATACGGGTTATTGCTGCAGCTGAGGTGGCAATAAAAGCCTTCTGGGTCGATAATAATCTAATTAGATTAGATATAGTTCTGTTAGCAGCTGAGCTAGGCTACAGCGCAGGCTAAAGAATTAATGGTCTCATCAACGATCCAGATATATACTTCGATATTCATCTGATTCGTTCGGATCATACATCGTGGCGATGTGATGATCGAATAAATCGCATCAGATTATAATCATGCAAATCCGCTGACGAAAGCCTTTTCTCAGCAGTTTGAGCCAACAGTACATAGTTCGGGTGTCAGACACTCGAGTGACTGGCTATAGGCCAAGTGGGAGATTGTTGGACAATTATGACCTATATCGTCACTATTTGTACAGATCATGGTGTTGTTGTACAAATTAATTATGTGACAAAGGAGATTGCTCTCTTATCATTTGTGATTAGATCACCAAGATGTATAAATGATAGGAGGTCCTTATGATTTGTTATTGGATTGAGAATGATATGAGACAGTATCAGTCCACGAAGGATAAATCATTAAATATCCCTAGTAAGAGTATTGTCGTGATTGGACATCGATAAATGCGTAAAAGACCAGTATTACACTTGTGCGCATTGAGAGGGCACAACAACATAGTTCTCATATATTTGGGTATATGATACTCATGTAAGTTTAATAGGAGGTTGTGTTTTACCGATGGTACGGGAAACAACTTCGCTCTGGATAGACCCATCAGAATTCAATTGGTAGTATGACTATGTGTCTATGGAAATCCGAAATCAGGGTAGGTTTATTTGGTCTTAACTTGAGACTTGCACCGCTAATACTTGTGACAATCAATATACATTGGTTTTGGTCGTCCAGGGCTTTAACAGGTTCTGTGTATGCCTCTGTAGGGTATATTGAGAATCGTAGTGTGTTGGGTGTGATGTCAAGACGGAAGTGTCACTCCAGTCATATGAAGTTGATGATCGCGTATGGATACAGAACTGGTTCTCTAAAGGGTTGCAACCATTGGGATAATATGACTTGGTCATGATTATCCGATAATAAAGAGACTAGTTGCTCGTCATCCGATATATGCTTCGTACGGGGCAGACACTGTACCAGCCCTAGGCCTTGTATGTGATCATCCGATACTGGATCGAAATACGCAATACTACGTATACTACGCCTGATATAGATCTCTTATTCCTGTAAGGATATTTCTGGAGAATTGGGTAGGCATGGCGCTTTCCTAGAAGCCAACCTTGTCTTGTAAATCAGTAAAAGCGTAGTACTAGGTACTTACGTGTTCGGATAGTCCGACGACCGTATTTACTGCCAACATATCTGGGGATCTCATGGGTCGCTTCCCGAAGATTCACCGATGACGTATGACTCGCACTTTATTAATCTGGGATTAATTAAATGAGAGAGAAAATTAATCTGGGATTAATTGCGAAGATATTTTATCTGGGATAAAATATCATTTAAATAGAGATAACGATTAATTTGGAATTAATCGATAAATAATATATTCGATATATTATACGAAATTGGATTTCGACGCGGAATTAAAATTAGATTTTAATTCGGACGAACGAGTTAATTTAGAATTAATTCGTTAGCGACGTGAATAGTGATTTCGCTAGGCATAATCATTTAATTACGTCGCAACAGAAAATTCGTTAATTTGGAATTAGCGAACCCGAGCCCGGGATTGTTTGCGAGCGCATTTGCATTTCAAATTTGAGTGCGGCATGCAAGTCGCATCAAGCGTAAAATCATTAGTCACTTTGAGTGATGTGACAACTTGTCACTTGATTGATTGAGTGATGTGACTTGATGGAAGTGGTTGGAAAGCTTTTTGAAAGCTTGATTGACATATATTATTATTTTAAGATTTTGTATATGTTATTTGATTTTAGAAATCAATTAAAACACAACACTTTTCTCTCTCAATCTCTTTATCTCTCTCACGCCCAACAAGGGCCATTTTCTTCTGGTTTTGCCGAGAGCCAATGAAGAAAAAGGAAGCAAAGTGTGATGTTTTTGTGGCAAAAACATCAAGAGCTAGCACTCCGAGAGACATGCGAAGGTGATAGGAAACTCCACCAATGAGCTTGGAATCATCTCACAAAGCTTGGAGCTTTCATGGAGGAAGATGAAGGCCGAATTTGAGGACTGCCCAGCAGCTCACTGCCAAGAGGTCCAGAAGGCAGAAAATATTTTTTTGTTCATTACCGCGTCGCTCAACCGATCGATGCAAGTATTCCGCACCTTCGTCGTATGTATTCATATGTATTTTTTATGCTTGAATCGATCCTTGGGACCATTGAAACTCCAATATGTGGATCCTCGTAAGTCTAGTGCAGAGGAAAATGTTGCCGAGTCTTCTAAATCTGCTAAGAAGAAGAAGAAAAGCACTGGAAAGGCTAAGGGAAAGCCCATGAAAAAGAAGACCAAGAAAGGCTCCAAGGATGCCAAGCCCAAAGGAAAATGTTTCCACTGCGACAAGAATGAGCATTGGAAAATGAACTGTCCTAAATACCTTGCTGAGCTGAAGGAGAAAAAGGAAACAGGTAAATATGATTTACTGTTATTGAATCTCTATTAGTGGAGGATGATAAATCCGCTTGGATTGTTGATTCTGGAGCCACTAACCATGTTTGTTCTTCTTTGCAGCTACTTGATTCATGGAGGGACCTTGCTGAAGGTGATTACACCATGAGGGTCGGGACAGGGGATGCCGTTTCAGCAAGAGCAGTGGGAGTTTTCAATTTAAATTTTATTAATAATAGTTATTTAAATTTGAACAATGTGTTAATTATTGGATGATGGTTATTCAGTTTCTTTTAATAGCAATTTGGTTATTATTGGTAGAAATGGATTAACTATATGCACATGAAACTCAGAAAATAACTTGTTTGTGTTAAGACCGTTAACACATAGGTCACTGCTCAACACTGAAATGTTTAAGGTTGAAAAACCTAAAATAAAACGGCCAAAGATTTCTCACGATGACACATATCTATGGCATCTTAGACTTGGTCACATCAACCTTGACCGGATAAATAGATTGATAAAGAACGAAGCCTTAAACCAGTTAAAGCTCGGGACTTTACCAGTTTGTGAATCCTGTTTAGAAGGAAAAATGACCAAGAGACCTTTTACTGGAAAAGGTATAAGAGCCAGTCAACCACTAGAGCTAATACATTCGGACGTTTGCGGACCGATGAATGTAAAAGCCCGAGGTGGTTATGAATACTTTGTCACATTCATTGACGATTATTCAAGATATGAGTATGTCTACCTAATGCATCACAAATCAGACACCTTTAAAAAGTTCAAGGAGTATCGTGCTGAGGTTGAGAACCAATTAGGTAAGACAATCAAAACTCTACGATCAGATCATGGAGGGGAATACCTCGACAGAGATTTCGAGGAATTCTTAGTTGAGCATGGGATAGTATCCCAGCTCACAGCACCTGGAACACCACAACAAAATGGTGTTGCAGAAAGGAGAAATCGAACCCTACTAGACATGATGAGATCTATGTTTAGTTATAGCTCACTACCTAGTTCATTCTGGGGATATGCACTGCAAACCGCAATGCATATCCTTAATGTAGTTCCATCTAAGTCTGTTCCTAAGACTCCCTTAGAGTTGTGGAATGGTCGTAAAACTAGTTTACGACATTTCCGCATATGGGGGTGTCCAGCACATGTGCTGAAGAATAAGACTACAAAGTTGGAGCCACGTTCTCAGGTGTGCCTATTTGTAGGCTACCCTAAGGAGACTAGGGGTGGATTCTTCTACAGTCCTGATGATAACAAAGTATTTGTATCGAAAAATGCTACGTTTCTAGAGGAGGACTATATGAGGGAGTTCAAGCCTCGTAGTAAAATATTACTCGAGGAGTTACTTACTGGTTCGACCAGCACGCCATCGTCAACGAAAGTTGACAAATACATAACACCTTCAACATCTGATAATCAGATGCTACCCAGTCAGAATGATCTACCACCTAGACGCAGTGGGAGGGTTGTACGACAACCTGATCGCTACCTAGGGGTTGGAGAGGCATAAGTTGTCGCCTCCAGCGATGGCATAGATGATCCATTGACCTATAGTAGTGCAATGGATGATTCTGACAAAGAGGAATGGCTCAAAGCCATGAACCTAGAGATGAATTCCATGTACTCCAACTCGGTCTGGGAACTTGTAGACCAACCTGATGGGGTGAAACCCATAGGTTGCAAGTGGATCTACAAGAGGAAGAGGGGATCAAATGGGAAGGTACAGACCTTCAAGGCTAGACTAGTGGCCAAGGGTTATACCCAAAAAGAATGAGTTGACTATGAGGAAACTTTCTCGCCAGTAGTTATGCTTAAATCCATCCGCACTCTTCTATCCATTGCCGCATATTATGACTATGAAATTTGGCAAATGGATGTCAAGACTGCATTCTTGAATGGCAATCTTGATGAAAGTATCTATATGATACAACCAGAAGGGTTCATCGCCCAAGGTCAAGAGCAAAAGGTTTGCAAACTGCAAAGGTCCATTTATGGACTCAAGCAGACATCTCGATCTTGGAATATAAGATTTGACACAACAATCAAGTCTTATGATTTTGAGCAGAATGTTGATGAGCCTTGTGTATACAAGCGTTTCATTGACGGGAAGATGGTTTTTCTTGTTTTATACGTTGATGATATTTTACTCATTGGGAATGACGTAAGGATATTATCAGACGTGAAAAACTGGCTAGCTGACCAATTCTAAATGAAAGATTTGGGAGAGGCCAGTTATGTTCTTGGGATCCAGATACTTCGGGATCGCAAGAAACGACTGTTAGCTATGTCTCAGGCATCCTATATCGACAAGATCCTTGTGCGATTTGGGATGCAGAATTCCAAGAAAGGCAATCTGCCTTATCGGCATGGAATTCATTTGTCGAAGGAACAGTCTCCTAAGACACCTCAGGATGTTGAGGAAATGAGACATATCCCATACGCCTCAGCAGTTGGTAGTCTCATGTATGCCATGTTATGCACGAGACCGGACATCTGTTTTGCAGTGGGAGTAGTCAGTAGGTTTCAGTCAAACCCAAGATTGGATCACTGGGTGGCTGTGAAACACATTCTCAAGTATCTTAAGAGAACGAGAGATTATATGCCTGTATATTCCGGTGAGGATATGATCCTTAGGGGATATACAGACTCTGATTTTCAGACAGATGTTGATTCCAGGAAATCTACATCTAGATCAGTGTTCACCCTAGGTGGTGGGGCTATTGTATGGCGGAGTATAAAGCAATCTTGTATTGCTGACTCCACCATGGAGGCTGAATATGTAGCGGCTTGTGAAGCGGCTAAGGAAGCAGTCTGGCTCCGTAAATTCTTGGGAGATCTGGAAGTTGTTCCAGATATGGATAGACCACTCACACTTTATTGCGATAATAGTGGTGCGGCGGCAAACTCCAAAAAACCAAGAAGCCACAAGAGGGGAAAGCATATAGAGAGGAAATAGGAGACGTCACCGTCACAAAGATTGCATCCGCAGAGAACCTTGCTGATCCGTTTACAAAGACCTTGCCAGCTAAAGCTTTTGAAGGTCACCTAGATGGTCTAGGATTACGTGACATGTCCCATTTAGTCTAGTGCAAGTGGGAGATTGTTGGGATGTATGCCCTAGAGCTACATGTGATGTAAACGGTTTCAAGTGTTTTTGAAATAAAATGATGCATTATTCATTTATCAAATTTTTTTTTTAATTTTCGCATATAATATATCTTCTAAAATACCCTAGATTACTTATGTACCTTCAGACTTAGTGTATGAGTGTCATATACAAGAGGATTTAAGTCTGAAGTTAGTAATCTTAAATAATCCATAGAGAGCAAACAAAGCGGGTACTTTGTTTGTGGTTAATCTATAGCTGCGGTTTATTCTATATTTGTATGGAGATCTTAATCCGGATCGTCCATGTAGAGACATGAGAATGAAGGCACATTGTATGATGCGATCATATAGGACTGGACCAAGATAGAAATGACATTCTTATAATATTCGTTAAGCAAAGAAAGTCATTTCAATCTACTTGATGGTCATATATGGATTGATCTTAATTCTGAGTGTACTACGAACTCCTGCATGGCAGGCTGTGTCCTTTGATTTACAAAGGTGAGGTTGGTGTAGCAGTCCTAACCAATAGCTACGTACTTTGGGGGCACAGTTTGTTTTGTAGCTGGGAACGTTTTACATAGACATGGAGTTCACTCATTCTTGCGAGAAGTAGATGAGTATTTTTCTTAAGGGTTGATTCGGTACTTGAACGATTTGAGCGTTCAAGTCATTCTATTATGAACAGAAAGATTAATATTCATAATAGTTATGAATAAATCGTTCATTAAAGATTCAATGGTACTTAAGGTAAAAATAATTAGAGGGGTATAACAGACATTATGACCTGGCTCTAATTACAAGATACTCGTGAAGGATAAATTCGTATGTAATGACTATATCGATGGACAACGACTTAGTTCGACTTAATATTTCATCTGCGGCAGCGAGAGTGCAACTTCAGGTTTTTAGTGGAATAACCCGGAGTTTATAATTCGGAATATCTAATTAAGAGCTTAATTAATATTTCGAGATTATTGGAGCTCGGAACCGTGGGTCCATTTGGTTCCCGTGCTAGCTCGATTTACTATAGCGGATTTAATATAATTGGATAGTCTAATTATATACTCACAAAAGAATAAATATTATTAATATGATAAATAATATTAATTATGTCACACTTGAAACTATACATTAAAAGTTAATGTATGGTATTAATAATTATATGATAATTATTAAATATAAAATATTGAATTATATATATGATATAATTTAATAAGGTTAAGATTGTAATTTCTATATTATGGGTTTTGGAAACCCTTGATTTAATTTTGGAAGTAATGACTTTCAAAATATTAATCATATATTTAATTTGTAACATATATTGACTTTATGGAAAGTAAATAATATTGTTACAAAATTAATGAAGAAATAAAGGGCATGGCCGAATTCCTTGATGTATAAGGAATATGATTTGTTTATTTTGGAAACAAAATCTTTCAAGGAATATGATTTGTTTATTTTGGAAACAATATTTAATAAAAAATCCTAGCCTTGGGCGAATTCCATGGTGTATAAGGAATAAGATTTGTTTATTTTGGAAACAAAATTTAATCTAAAAATCCTAGCCTTGGCCGAATTCTACCTTAGGGAGGGGATTGGTTGTTTTGTTTGAGTGAAACAAAATTGACCTAAGTATAAAAGGAAAACTTGATTTTCTTTTGAGTAGGGCTCTCATTCCAAACCCTAGCCATCTTCTTCTTCTTCACAATTCTCTCAAAAGTTGAGAAACAATTTTGAAGAACAAGAATAAGAAAAATATTATTAGTGTGTGATGTAATCTTTAAAACGTTTAGGGATTTGTTTGTGTGTGTTGCCCACACTACTTTCCGTTGGTAACGAGATATAGCTTGGAAGTGAAAGTACCTACAAGCAATAGCGACAAAGAAACTCTATACCCAAGAGGGGGGTGAATTGGGTTATCGCTACAAATGCGGAATTATAAAATCTTTGCCGATTTTAAGCTCTTATTACCAAGTGGGAGTTTTAGGCAATTTTCTCTATTCCAATTAATAGCCTATATGCAAGTTTTCTAATCAATAATATAAATATAAATAAACTTGCAAATAGTAAAAGAGTAGGGAAAGAGAGATACGACACCACGATATATAGTGGTTCGGCAAACCGTGCCTACGTCCACTCCCCCAAGCCTCGCTTGAAGATTTCCACTAGAATCGAGTTTTCCGTGGTTCACTCGTAACCAAGAGTTTTCCGCCAACGCACACTCCGAACCTTTTACAAGATTGAGTTTTCTACGTAGGTGCACTCACAACCTTTACAAATTACCCAAACGATGGGATTTCACAAATCACAAGTGTTTTTGATAAAGAAGAATTAAAACACACTTGGGCACTCACAAATAATAAGAAGATTGTGTGAGAGCAAAACCCAAGTGATCTAAGCTCACTAGATGTAATGAAGATGTGTGTGAGCTTGTATGAGTGTTTAAGAATATGAAGGTGTATGACACTCTTTGTTTGCCTTAGAGAATGTGTATGAAGGTTTTCTAGATCTCTGATATAAGGCAAAGGAGTTGGGGTTCTATTTATAACAAAATGCAAAGTTTTCCCCAACTTACAGCGAGACCGGCGAGCACACCGGCGAGGGGACCGGCATACCGGTCTAGGGCTCCAACGGTAACATAACGTTCAAAAACTAGCCGTTGGACCGGCGAGAAAACCGGCGAGGAGACCGGCGAGGAGCTCCCTGGTTCCAGAGAGAATTATTTGCTCAGCTAAAACCGGCATGGAGACCGGCGAGCAAACCGGCATGGGGACCGGCATGGAGCTCCCTGGTTTCAGTATGTGCATGATCAGTCAAGACTGACGACACTTGGTATTTTGGCCGTAACTTTCTCTAGAAAATTCCAAATCATGATCCGTAAATTTATACATAAACTAGACACATAGATCTAGCTTTTGTAAAAAATTCAGCTCCAAAAACATTAAGATGAATTTTATGGAATTTTTCTAATGTGACGTGTATGCAGAAAACGCACATCTGAACATGTTGTACTAAAAAGGCTCTAAAAAAAAGTTCTATGCATCGGAATTATGTTCCGTTTGAACCGTAGCAAACTAGAGACACATATCTATCTAACGGTATATTATTTGAAGTTTAATTCAACCGTTTGATAGTTTTTGGAAGATCATTTACCGATGCACTTGTGCATAGAAATTCATTTTTGTGCAAATAAAGTGCAAATGATTCTTTAAGCATTCTAATCCATTTTAAATGCAAGTGATGCAAAATCTATGATTCCTAAGAGCTTTAGATCACTTGAGTAAACTCACATACAATAAAATTTAGCTCTTAATCATTATCTTCGATTTGCCGCTAGTCTTCACATTCTCGCTCTTCACTCCTTATGCTTCGACACTTTTTGTATTGCTTCGTGTTTGCACGTCGAAGTCGTCAATTGCGTTGACGTCATCAAAATCCAATTACGCGACCAATTCGCCAACAGGAAGATCTTGTGGCGTTGAACAAAACATATTATTCTTTTCATCTCCATCTCACGGCATTGGGACAATTTTACTGCCCATTGCCGTGAAGATGACAACTTCTTCAGTGTACTAGCATTCCAGAATATTCATCACTCCGGTGCGCTTTCATTTCGATGTAATGCTAGTTCCGACAGTGTACTACAATTCCGGAGTGATCATGACTCCGATGCGCTTTCATTTCGGAGTGGTCATCACTCTGACGCGCTTTTATTCGGAGTGGTCATCAGTCCAGTGTGTTTTAAATTCGGAGTGATGTCACTCACTCCGGTATATTTTCATTCCACAGTGGTCTCATTCACTCCGGTGTGCTTTTATTCCGGAGTGAAGTCACTCACTCCGTTGCACTTGAATTCCAGAGAGATGTCACTCACTCCGGTATATTTTCATTCCGGAGTGATCTCATTCACTCCTAAGTGCTTTCATTCTAGAGTGATGTAAACCACTCCAGTGTACATCCATTCCGGTGGACCAAAAAGGATAAAATGATGACAATCACTCCAATATAAAATGGTAAAATGATAAGCTCATCCACTCCGGTATACCTTTATTCGGGAGTAATGTCAGTCACTCCGGTGTACTTTCATTCCAAAGTGATGCCAATCACTCTGATGTACTTCAATTTTGTAGTGATAATTCATTCCAGAGTGATGTCAGTTCCTCTGGTATTATACCATTCCAGAGTGATCATCACTCCGGTGCGCTTTAATTCCAGAGTGATACTAGTTCCTACGGTGTACTACCATTCCAGAGTGATCATCATTCCGGTGCACTTTCATTCCGAAGTGGTCATCAATCCGGTGTGTTTCCAATCTGAAGTGATGTCACCCACTCTGGTGTATTTTCATTCCAGAGTGAAATCCCAAGTATAAAATTCAGATACGAAACTGTATTATGTTATATTCCGGATAGCCCGTGGTATTTGAGGCATAACTTTCTCACACGAACTTTGATTTTTATGAATTTTATATCGTCGGAAAACTAACATCGAGACCTAACTTTCGCGTTGAATATTTTTCCAAATTCGAACCAGAAACAGGCTAAAAATACAGATAAAAAATTAAGATGAATAGTTCTGAGGGTTATTCTAGTAAATTCTCAAAATTTCCCTAAATTTCTACACTTTTCTAATCTTTAATGGCATATGTATAAAATGGGGATACGATTCAAGTATCCCTAAAATTCAAAAGAAAAGAAAGAAAAAAAGTGAAGAAGGAAAAATAAAAGAGGAAATAGAAGAAATAAGAAAGAAAGAGAAATAGGAAAAAGAAAGAAGAATGAAGTGTTAATCACCCATTCATCAAACAAAGAAGAAGAAAAGCTACCATGGAGGCTTGAGAAATGAAGGAAATCAAGGGAAAGAAGATAAGGAAACTTTAACCCAAATTTTAGATGTTATTGTCTTGATGATTTGATGGTTGATGGATATTGTTGAGTTATAGTTATTGATGTTTATATGGTTTTAGTGATAAGAAAATGATGATGGTGGGAAACCCCCAATTTGTTAAGTTTTGAGCATGAGATTAAGTAAAGATTATAGATTGGATATGAGTTGATATTGAGAATGATATTGATAATATTTTGGAGATTTGCTGAGTTTATTTGCTTGTGTGGAGATATGGATCAAGTGTTGAGAAAATTGAGTACGAAAGCATAAAGTTGATTTTGGTCTTACGTCACGATGTAGAATGCTCCGCGTCGCGACGTGAAGAAGGAATTTTCCCAGAAATGCTTCTGGTTTGATGCGCGTTACGACACGTAAGGTTGTGCCTTGCGACGCGTACTGGGAATGTTTGTGTATGTTTCTGGAATGATGCACGTCGCGATGAGTGATGCCCTGTGTCGCGAAGTGTGGTAAAAAATTTCCCCAAATCAGTTTCAAACCAACTCAGTTTCACCCGAACACGTTGGAGGCCACCCTAAGAGTCTCGTATCAACTTGTGTGTACATATTACATCATGATATGAGTACGATACCCTCAGAGTGACATCGCTTACTTGAATAAGCAAACTTTAGCCTGATTCCGTAGTACGTTTCTTAGTCCATTTCTAATCTAGTCTATCAAATGTAAATCATCACAGGAACCAGAGTTTTCTCAGCAAGCGAGTAATGCCAGCCAGATTCCAACCTGTGAGTGGACATCTTCTTTTAAGTTGATTTTCATTATGTTGTTGTTTATATTAGACTTACGTTTTGCTTTTAGGGCGTTAGCCAATTTTATTATCAGTAATATTTTGTTTATCATTTTTTAAGAAATGATTTAGAAAAGAAATATTTTCTAAACATTAGTTTTATTTTTCGGACATGAAGGAAAAACCCACCTCAGTATGTAACTTGTTACAGACTTGGAATTGACAGATGACATGTGCACATGTAGATGACTGGGGGGACGATGATACGTAACGCCCCCAGATCCTAGTTCAGGACTATGGATGACAGATGCCTCTAAATCCTAGTTTCAGATCTTGGAGGATAACATAGATCCGCACCCCTAGTTCTAGTTTAGTGTCTTGGGGGACAGCGATACGTAATGCCCCCATACATCAGGTTTTCAGAGACAGATACAGATTTCAAAATAGTTTTTAGATACAGTGTTCAGAAAAGGTTTTTAGAAAAGAAAGTTTTCAGAAAACATCTGTTTTTATAAGAAACTTTCATAAAGATAAGTTTTACTGAAAGAGTTCAGAAGAGATTTTCAGAAAGAAACCCAGAGTTTTCAGATAGAAAAAGAGTTTTCGTATAAAGCTATTTCTTGAACTTTGGATTTAGAACCAAATATTTTTATAACAGTAATTTCAATTTTCGCCCACTCACTTAGATCGTTCAAACGATCTAACCCCCTCCAAGTGTTTTATTTTGCAGGACCCCGGAGGACGAGCTCGAGATGATGGATACTGATGGAAGTCACTAGAGGGTCTGAGTCCACCAGAGTGTGTATAGAGTTTCAGTATTGTTAGAGTTAAATTAAAAGTTGTATGTCATGAATTGTATAGAATAAGTTATTGAAATGTGCTAAGATTTTTATTATCAGAGTTGTGATGTATAGTACCAATGAGTACACTATATGAGTATTTGAGATGCATTTCATATTGATGAGTCGGGGCGATGGTCCCTATGCATGAGAAATTCAGTTGAGATTAGCTCAGTTAAGATGTTTACAGACAAGATAGTTAGAGGCTCAGGGGGATAGTACGACCTATTCCATGCCGGTAGCATCTCCCGGATTGGGGATGTTACAAAAATGGTATCAGAGCATGGTTTAGGGAGTCAGTGACTATAGTGGGCATAATGTTGGGGTCTTGTATACGTAGTATGCCCATGGTACTAGTATACAAGGCACAACCTCTCCAGTATCCGATCCTCGAGTACATCCTCAGAGTTCTATAGACAGTTTATTAAGAATTCCTAGATTATTCGAATATCCTTCCTCATAAAGCAGTAATATTCTTTGATAGATCTTTTCGAAATCATCATGAATTATTAGCAGAAGATCAAGTTCAGATATGAAACTAGAAAGTATAACTACTAAGAAAAGTTACCTAAGGAAGTGGGAAAAAGAAAGCTTTAAGAAAGTAAGGAAAGATACATAGATGTTTGAGTGGTCAGCGATAAAGGAATATAAGAGGCAGAATGATATAGTAAAGTTTTAAGGATGCCCATCCAGGAATTTAGAAAGAGAAAGAAAATCTAAATAGAAAGGTAAAAGGTAAAATACAGATGCTTAAGCAATCGAAAACGACTAGCGGTTAAGGTATAGAAACAAATAGATAAGGAAATACCAGAACTAGTAATAGTAAAGAGTACATAGAGAAAGTTTGAACAAGAGTAAAACATCGAGTGAATCTGAGAAAGATTCCTTTATTTTTACTAAAATTCCTTCTCTCATTAGAAAGCTTCTTCAGGTGGACCCAATATCCATTAATATTTTTTATAGATATCAAGGTTTCCCTCGAATAGCAAAAATAGTGAGAAAAAGAATATAAGTAAATATCAGGATTAGTCAATGGAGTTTTCAGTAAAAACCAAGCTATCACAAAAGATGTAGAAGTTCTAGATACCCAAACTCAGATCCGTGAGCAAGTAAAATGAAAGACATAAAGATAAATGATTAGTTACTTTAACCAAAGAAATCAATATAATAAAATCTGGCTTATCAAGATCTTCATCTCTCAGCTATATCAGTCAAAGAAGCAGTCCTGACGGAGTCTATCTCATACATATCTCACATAAGTAATAGACTCTACCAGGGCATAAAGTATTAGAAACAAGGACGCCGACACCCATTGAGACGAAGATTTCTACTCCACCCTATACCAGCCGAGATAGAGATAACCATAAGGAAATTCGATGATGATTTAACCTAAGCGAGAAACATAAAACACAGAATGATAGGCCACCTAGGGAATAACTAAGAAGGATTTAAGAGATAGAAAAGAAAGAACCCGACTCAAGCCAAGTGGATAAGTTAGAAATACCTGCGGGAATCAATAGATTGGTGCAATGTTAATAGAGATTCTTGAAAGTTTAAAAAGGATAGATTTATGATATATGAGACAATTGGAAATTAGCAAAGAATACTAGCCTGCATAGTAAGATTATACGGTGTAGTTGTAGCCTATAACAAGAGCAAAGAGCATAAACCTAGGAAGTAGTCAATGAGAGTAAGCCATCACTAGTCTTGGGAAGCATAATATGGAACTGAAGAATAAGTATGGAAATAAATAATAAATGAAGCTACGGGAAGCAATATGGAAGTAAAGTTTATGTAGTAACAATGGATAATATGGCTTGGTATAGTAATGTAAATGGAAACCTCATCATAGTAGATCGGAGTTATAGAAACTTTAATACATGTAGTAGTCGACCCAGGTCTTGACAGAACAAATGACGACCTCTCATTCCAGTAGCCCCGACTCTAGTAAGGATATGGATACCTAACCAAATCTTTACTGAGCCTAAATAAATAACAAATACATATGTACATATTTCTACAGAATACATATAATCACCTTCCGCTTAGAACTCAGTAAGGAGAATAATCAATGATGAAGTTCATTTGATAAATTGATGAATCGCGAGATGACTGGACAACCATATCACAGAGTTCAACGGAACATAGATAAAAAACATGAGATAGAATAGTTTGAAGTCGAGCCAAATTTAGAAGTCATCGTATTGAGAAGGAAGGACTAGATAAAGAGTAGCACCTGGACCAAAAGGTTTAATGGAGATGTCTTAAGCAATCGAAGTTGATAGAGTTTTCAAGAAAGTAAAGATGCAAGGAGTTCAAGGAACTGAGATAAGAAAGAAAACTTATATAGCAGAGTGAGTTTCTTAAAGAAGGAATAATAAAGAGAGTATAGTAAGACTCTGGTAGAGAGAAAAATTAATGACTTAAGGTAGTTAAGTAACAGAGACGACATGGTGGAGTATTTAGAGAGCATGACTCTAGAAAAGGTCCATAAGAAATAGTAGTATCACCAATAGTTGGAATGAGGATCAAGAGTGAAGTGAAGTAGGAAACTTGATTAGTATTTAATAGAAGCATTTTAGTACGAGAGTCGACCTAGATAGGTAAATATAGGAGTTTTAGGCTTATAGATAAGCAAAAAGTGCAACCACTGTATGAGTAGGTTGTGAGACTATCACCACCATGAAGACATCATGACCACTCCCCACCCTCCCAACCCCTCTACAGACAATAGCAACAAAGATAAACTTTGGTAATTACCCCAAAACTATTCCTATAAACAAATGGATACGCAGTAAAAAATAGAACCGAAATATAAAAGTCTTCAGATTTAGTATAAGAACGTAGTAAAGAGGAAGAAATTGGAGTTAAGTAAAAGGTTTAGAAGAAAGATAGTCTATAAGAGATGATTAAGAGAGAAAGTACTAGTCAAGCAATTACGAAATGCAAAAGAAACAGTCATAGACATAACCAGAGAATTATAGAACTTGATACCCCTGTGCATAGAAAGACAGAAGCATAAACCACAAAAGTTCAAGTACAGAATAGAGCAGGAAAGAGGATAAGAAAGACGTCAGGTGAAAGGTAGAGATAAACTGTGGAGGAAGGTTAGTAATAAATTAGATACCGGACAAACAATAACAGATGTGTATAATGATAAGATAAATTTTCAATGGTACTACGGAATAATATATTTTTCAGAAAATCGGGATAAGACTGAAATCCTATCGTATTAAGAAAAGAGAGAAATGTGGATGATAGAGATCCGTATGTTCGTTAAGGATAATATATATGACAATTCAAGAAGAGACTAAGTATAACTTAGAGACGACCAAGTAGGCAAAGAAAGAATAGTCAACATAAAAGACAATAACCGCACTTGTACCAGCAAATAAATCAAAGGTGCAGAATAGTAAATTAGACTAGTTTTAGCATAAAGGTACACAAAGTAAGCTTAGTATAAATTTTTCTACCTAAAATCCTTAGCCAACCGAGAGGATCGCTAGGGAAAGCTACCTCGAGGAAATGCCCTCAGTATGTGAGCCATCGATTGACAGTAATAGTACATGAAAAGGTTAATTATGAGTTAGGAAGTTCTAAATCCATAAATAGTTATATAATTGATAACTCGAAGGAAAAAGCTTATAAGTAACAAGGATTTAGTAAAGAGACAAGAGAAAAGATCAAAGAATTAGCTAAGATTGGAGCCAAGAAGATATTAAGTAGGATATATATCTTATAGAATTATTTAAGTAGTTACATTATGAAGAATAGTTGAAGAACCAGAAGTACATACAAGTTACAGAAAGTGAAGGTTATTGACTATAGTATAAAGTACAATGGGGATATCGCAAACCTGAAGGGTAATTAAAGTTCCTAAAGATAACTCATGTGAAAAGTTAAGATAAAGGATGTTGAATATAGTTGGAAGGTTTAGAAATAAAGTTCTTGTAATGCATAGAGAAAAGGGTAGTATGACGAAAAATGTAGAGTACTGAGCAGAGGATCATGAAATGAGATTAATGGATTACTTTTCAGTAAGGAACTCAAGAAATTATTCATTAAGGCCCATGAATTTTGGAGTAGTATGTACAAGTATGATAAGAGATTTTCAGAGGTTTTAGTATTAAGATCTTGAACAAAAGACCAGAAGGAAAATTAAGAAAGATAAGAATAATCAGAGACACATATATCCTCGACCAGGACAAATCTACGAGTTAAGCCCCAGAAAGAATTCGAGGACGAATCCTATTTAAAGGGGGGGGGGGAGAATTTGTAACGACCGAAAATCCCAACTACGAAATTCCGATACGAAACTGTATTATGTTCCATTCCGGATAGCCTGTGATATTTAGGGCATAACGTTTTCACACGAACTTCGATTTTTATGAATTTTATATCATCAGAAATCTAAGATCGAGACCTATAACTTTCCCGTTGAATGTTTTTCCAAATTCGAACCATAAATGGGCTAAAAATACAGATCACAAATTCGGATGAATATCATCTGAGGGTTATTCTAGTAAATTCTCAAAATTTCCCTAAATTTCTACACTTTTCTAATCTTTAATGGAATAAGTATAAAAGGGGATACTATTCAAGTATCCCCAAAATTCAAAAGAAAATAAAGAAAAAAATGTGAAGAAGGAAAAAGAAAAGAGGAAGAAGAAGAAAGAAGAAAGAAGAAGAAATAGGAAAAAGGAAGAAGAAGCAAGTGTTAATCACCCATTCATCAAACAAAGAAGAAGAAAAGCTACCATGGAGGCTTGAGGAATGAAGGAAATCAAGGGAAAGAAGGTAAGGAAACTTTAACCCAAATTTTAGATGTTAATGTCTTGATGATTTGTTGGGTGATGGATATTATTGAGTTATAGTTACTGATGTTTATTGTTAAGGTTGGTGTTCTGAGCGGTAATTTTATTATATATTTCATTATAAATACTAATGTAATATTTTATTATGAATAAACTAAACAATTTCTTTTATATAACTTATTCTTTTATATGGTAAAGACATAACAGACCTTAGAATGATTAGTTATGATACTATTGCAAAAGCGTCGCAACTGACATTGAGTTGTATCATGACGTTGTCATTCTTAGATAGTTCTCGGTCAATGTTTACACTACTTGGTCAGTAAAGTAAACCCGTCGAGACTGATACATGTCGTATATTTGAATCTTGGATTCCGATGGTTTCTCAATAAACCATGAGTCTTGGAGACTCGTATAGACATGTAGGTGTTTATAGCGGATAGAAACTGAACGACTCACCGAAGATTCTTAATGGATGGTACACCAACGTCAATAAGAATCTTCTCGGGTTGAGTAAGCATATTGATTTTTTGACTTGAGATACCGCTGTGGATATGTGAGTTATCCTCCACACTTAGATGACAGTCACGACACCGATCTATTTAGATCAGACCTACGCCTGTTCGTTGGGTGTGTACTGATGCTCATGATATCCTGTGTGTATCAAGAAAGGATCCGTCAGCTCTGTGTACAGAGCATAGGTATTCAATATGGAATTACCAATCTGTTAAATCCATGGGCCAGTGGTACACTATAGAAATCAGTTCTAAGTGTTATTAAGGGATTTCTAATAGAAACGTCGACCTGATTATATCTATAGAGATTTGACGTTTGTATCTATATCTCTAGAATAATTTAGATATCTGTGACGAATGGATTATACGTATGTAGTGACCCCGACTGTATGATTCAGAGAGTTTATCCGTGTTCGACATAATTTACGGGTGGGTGAATTATTGACACGAAATTTGATTTCGTGACGGATATGCCTGAATCTAGAGTCTCACTAATGAAATATACTCGTAGAGCACTAGGGCAAATGTTATGAATAATACTGATTATTTATAACTCACTTAACGGTTAAACGAAAAATACATGCAATCAGGACCTAACGGTCATTTCCGAATTAATGTGTATTTGTATTTAATACTTGATTTTATTAAATACACATTTATAAAATATCAAATTGTGATATTTGGCACATATCATTAATATATGTATTTGAGATATTTAATTTAAATATAATACATATATTTAAGATATTTGTATTTAATTATTTAATTGTCAAATAATTAAATTAATTAATAAAATAAATATCTTTTGTAATGATTTTGCTTTTTAATGGCTTGATACCATTAGTCCATTTGCTTGTTTACTTTATTAAAGGTAATTGTTAACTTTATTAAAGCAAAACATGTACCAATGGAAATTGAACAAAATTTAAGTAATTGTTATTTATTTTTTTTGTCATCAAATTCGGTCAAAGGGAAATTTGATATACAAAAATTATTTTGTTTCATTTTTCATTCTAACACAAGTTTCGAAAATATTTACAAAGTGAGTTGAGAGAAATTTGAAGAAAGAAAGGAAAACAAAGCCAAAAATTTGGAATTTTTGTAAGTATTTTCACACTTTCTTTTACATGAAAATTGTTTCAATTAATATTAGCTTCAATTTGTATTGCTAAGTTGATGTTTCTACTCTTTGAATTTGTAATTATATGTGTTTGAAGCTTGTTGGATGTGTTTAAGCATGAATGTTTATTTATAAGCTTATTAAGAGTAATTAAGCTAATAAGATTAATTAGTAATCAAAGTTGCCATTCTAGAGTTGCTTAACCATTCATAATTAACCTAAAATTATTCTTGAGTTGTTTCATGATGGTGAGACTTGATTGGTGTGGTATTGGATTAATTAAAGTGTTGAATTTTATCAATTTAATGTAAATTGTGCAATTGGAGTAATTTATGAAATTATGGTTCTAAACCTAATCCAATTTTGAGGCTTTTCATATATGTGATGTAATTTGATGTATATATGATGTATATGAAATTTGGGATTGATTGGATTTGTCATCAAATTCGGCCAAAGGGAAATTTGATATACAAAAATTGTTTTGTTTCATTTTTCATTCTAACACAAATTTTGATAATATTTACAAAGTGAGTTGAGAGAAAGTTGAAGAAAGAAAGGAAAACAAAGCCAAAAATTTGGAATTTCTGTAAGTATCTTCACACTTTCTTCTACATGAAAATTATTTCAATTATTATTAGCTTCAATTTGTGTTGCTAAGTTGATGTCTCTACTCTTTGAATTTGTAATTATATGTGTTTGAAGCTTGTTGGATGTGTTTAAGCATGTATGTTTATTTATAGGCTTATTAGGAGTAATTAAGCTAATAAGATTAATTAGTAATCAAAGTTGTCATTCTAGAGTTGCTTAGCCATTCATAATTAACCTAGAATTATTCTTGAGTTGTTTCATGATGGTGGGACTTGATTGGTGTGGTATTGTATTAATTAAAGTGTTGAATTTTTCAATTTAATGTAAATTGTGCGATTGGAGTAATTTATGAAATTAGGGTTCTAAACCTAATCCAATTTTGGGGCTTTTCATATATGTGATGTAATTTGATGTATATATGATGTATATTAAATTTGGGATTGATTGGATTTGTCATCAAATTCGGCCAAAAGGGAAATTTGATATATAAAAATTTTTTTGTTTCATTTTTCATTCTAACACAAGTTTTCAAAATATTTACAAAGTGAGTTAAGAGAAAGTTGAAGAAAGAAAGGAAAACAAAGCCAAAAATTTGGAATTTTTGTAAGTATTTTCACACTTTCTTCTACATGAAAATTATTTCAATTAATCTTAGCTTCAATTTGTGTTGCTAAGTTGATGTCTCTACTCTTTGAATTTGTAATTATATGTGTTTGAAGCGTTTTGGATGTGTTTAAGCATGTATGTTTATTTATAAGCTTATTAGGAGTAATTAAGCTAATAAGATTAATGAGTAATCAAAGTTGCCATTCTAGAGTTGCTTAGCCATTCATAATTAACCTAGAATTATTCTTGAGTTTTTTCATGATGGTGAGACTTGATTGGTGTGGTATTGGATTAATTTAAGTGTTGAATGTTATCAATTTACTGTAAATTGTGCAATTTGAGTAATTTCTGAAATTAGGGTTCCAAACTTAATCCAATTTTGGGAATTTTCATATATGTGATGTAATTTAATGTATATATGATGTATATTAAATTTGGGACTGATTGGATTTGATCTTGATGTATTTTGAACCAAAAAGGACTAAATTGCAAATCCTGGAAAATATTGAGGCCGTTCGGCAATTCTGAAAAAATTGGGGATTTGTGTTGCAAATTATATTTTCATGTATTAGACATGTATAAATCATTTTGGGATTGATTTGGAATCAATTAAATATGTATTTGACTATTTAAGGACCAAAATGAATAAATAACAAAACTTTTGGGCAATTCGATAATTAAAAGAAATTTGATTTCTTGGGTTAAAATTTCCGATTTTATTAATTAAATAAATAAGTTTATTTAATTTTTCCAAGAAAATTTTTGAAATCGGAAAAATCTGTTTTCGCGTTCCATTGCGCTAACCCTGTAATTACGTATAAAACCCCAACAGTTTATATGGTTTTAGTGATAAGAAAATGATGATTGTGGGAAACCCCCAATTTATTAAGTTTTGAGCATGAGATTAAGTAAAGATTATAGATTGGATATGAGTTGATATTGAGAATATTTTGGAGATTTGCTGAGGTTATTTGCTTGTATGGAGATATGGATAGAGTGTTGAGAAAATTGAGTACGAAAGCATGAAGTTAAGACCATAATTTTGTCTTGCGTCGCGAAGCAGAACGCTTCCCGTCACGACACGAACTGAGAATTTTCCCAGAAATGCTTCTGGTTTGATGCGCGTCGCGACGCGTAAGGTCGTGCGTTGCGACAAGTACTGGGAATGTTTGGGTATGTTTCTGGAATGATGTGCGTTGCGACACGTGATGCCCTGTGTCGCGATGCGTGGTCAAAAATTCAGTCGATGAATCTAATGCCAAATTAGAATGCTATGAGCAGAGTGACTCTGAGGATAAGGATGACCTCCAGACAGCCTACATTAAACTATATAATGAGAGTTTGAACATTAAAAAGATAAATACTGAGGTAACTAAACAATTAAAAGAGACAAAACTAGACAAAAATTAAGCTCAAGTGAAGTTTGAAAAAAGTCTAATTATTATTACTGAGCTTAATGAGAGAAACAATGGCTTAGAAGGTAAGATCAAATCCTTGGAAAAAGAAATTGAACAGACTCGATTGTAGCTATCTGCATTCTCCTATGGCTCTCAAAAGCTTGACCATATGTTAGGGTTAGATGTAAGGTCTGGTGATAAGAGAAGCTTATTTTTTGTAATGGTGTCTCGACCTCTAAAACTGTATTTATCCCTGCAGAAAACACTTTTGATAAACTAAATAAGAATGTTCCCCCTAGAGACCATGGCAAACAACCTTTTTCCAAAGCTAACCCTCCAAATTCCCAACCTAAAGCTCCTAATCCTTGCCCAAGGTTTGTTCCCACGTGTCACTACTGCGACAAAATAGGTCACACTCGACCTAAGTACTTCAAGCTCAGAAAGAACAACAATAGAACTAGGATCACCTCCCCTAAAGATGAGTATAATATATTAACTCAATAGGTTTCAACCTTAGTCCATCAGACCAAACTCATCAGTGAGAAAATAGCTATACTGAATGAGAACGTTGTATCAAATAAACATCATAGGCAAGTTTGGGTTAGGAGAGAAGAGTGCTATATGGCATAGATATTTCTCAAAGCTAGGGATAACCAGATGTGGTATTTCGATAGTGGATGCTCTAAATACATATGTAGAGATAAAGCTATGTTTGTTTCCATTGAAAAGAACATGTCTGTGAACGTTACTTTTGGGGATGGGGGAAAAATACCTATTATGGGAAAATGTAGAATTGTATTCCCCATTCTACTTATTCTTGATGATGTGCTTTAAGTGAAGGGCTTACAGCCAATCTTCTTAGTATTAGTCACTTTTTTGATACTGGCTTAGAAGTTTTCTTTGAGAAGAAGATGTGTTCTATATACAATGGTCAAGGTGACTACGTGGTTACAGGTCTTAAAATGAGTAACAATTGCTATGAGATTTCAGTCGGTAGACCACAATATGTAATGCCTCTAGGATAGATGAGATAGACCTTTGGAATCAAAAGTTAGGACATATAAACTATCATGACCTATCTAGAATGTCCATAAAGAATCTCATTACCAGTCTCCCTAATTTAGGTAAGAGAGATATTTCTATGTGTGGACTGTTTCAGCTAGGTAAGCACACTAAAGCAAAACATATCTACTGCATTTACATTCTCACCAAAAGGCCCTTAGAACTCATATATTTGGACCTTATGAGACCATCCAAGAATGAAAGTTTAGGGGGTAAAAAATACATTCTAATCGCTGTAGATGATTTCTTGAGATACACTTGGGTATATCTCCTTAAGGAAAAGACTAAAGCTGCAGAACTAATCAAAGTCTTGTGCAAAAGACTTATGACTGAGAAGGACTTAACCATTGTTAGGATAAGGACTGACCATAGACATGAGTTCTAAAACTCTAGTCTAGAGTCCTTTTTTATCAAAATGGGAATAAAGTAGAAGTTCTCTTCTCCTATCACTCATCAGCAGAATGAATTAGTTGATAGAAAGAATAGAGTCATTCAGGAAATGGCTCGTGTTATGATTCACAGCAAAGGCATTGCCTTGCATTTCTGGGGAGAAGTTGTGTGCACAACTTGTCACATTGTTAATAGGGTATTTCTTAGACTCGAAACTAAAAAGACTACATATAAATTATGGAAGGGTAAGAAACCTACAATCAAATACTTTAGGGTCTTTGGTAAAACTTGCGACATTCTAAGAGATAGGGAGACTCTAGCTCAATTTGATGCCAAAAGTGATGAATATATCTTTCTAGGATACTTTTTTAGAATAGTAGAGCCTATATAGTATAAAATAAACGTATTCTTACTATTTTAGAGACAATAAATGTAACAATGGATGACTTGAGCAATGGACCAAGTGTTCAGGGGGAGCCTGCTCCCACTTTTGAGAGTGACAAAGAGTCTGACAAGGTAGGTAAACCGAGCAAATCAATAGAGCCTAACAATCTTGATGTTATTTCCTCCTCTAAGGTAGATAAGTCTCATGAGCCCATTCATTCGTTCGGGTTAAGTTAAACCCAAAAGATAACATTCTTGGTCATGTCATAGATGGACTGATACTACATGAAAGGTTAGTTAATCAACTATTCTTTGCTTGCTACGTGTCTCAGATTGAGCCTAAGAAAGTTGAAGAGGCTATTTTGGATGAATGTTGAGTGAATGCAATGCATGAAGAATTAAACCAGTTCACTCGTAATGATATGTGGTATCTAGTACCTAGATCTAATAACACGAATGTGATTAGAACCAAGTGGATTTTCAAGAACAAGTCTGAATAATTTGGTACCATCACCAGAAACAAGGCTAGGCTAGTGGCCCAAGGGTATACCCAGATGGAAGGGATAAACTATTATGAGGCATTTGCTCCAGTTGCTAGGTTAGAATCAATTCGCATTCTTTTGGCGGTAGCATGTAGAATAGGTTCAAATTTATCAAATGGATATCAAAAGTGCCTTCTTGAATGAAATTCTTCAAGAGAAAGTGATCAGTGGTAAATAAAAACGTAACGCAAGCGCACGCATCGTTCAAGTAGTATAATAATATCGATCCCACGAGGACTTAATTTCTATATTGTTATTAATTATTTTTTATTTACAGGTATCTAATTAGGGTGATAAGGGAATGATCGCTGATTGGTTGGTTGAATGTGGATTTGCTAAATAAATAAATAAATAAAATGAAATGAAACAAAGGAAATTAATAATAAATAAAACAAACATCTAAGGTTGTGATTTCACACAATATTATTCTAATGATGAATTGATCTCTTATATATGTGTGATAATTCAATTGTTAACCTGGAACACGAAGATATGCAAAAGCCTCTTCGGATGGTCAGATGCAAACACCCAAAGTAACCCAATTAACTATATGTCTATGTTAACCAAGTTACCTGATTTCATTAAGTTCAAGTTCCAATTGTGGCTACCCACTCCCGACAGGTATATTCCTTTCCTGGAAGGAAATCTCCCCTAAAGTGAGATCGTGAGCTATTGAATCTAAGGCTGAAACCTAAAACCCCTTTTCCAAGTTCATTTTAAGTTTACCACATCGGTCTTATTGGTGATCAGGCAACAAGAAGCATTAAGCTTAAGATTCAATAAACAAGCCTAAAATATTACCCATTATATAAAGAAAATCAATTATTAAACTTGTGAATATTATGCTTCATCACTTCCCTAGATTAAAAATAAAATATTGGGGGTTAGAGGATCAACCTTTACTATTTTAAATCTAGAAATCTCCCTTATTATAATATATAAATTTGCATTATATTACCAACCGATCATATAAGTCAGGTTAAAATTAATTTAATTAAGTCCAACCGATCATAAAGGAAGTATCCAATTAAGTCAGGTTTTAAGATAATTTATATATTATAATTTAAGGGAGATTAGTCTAAATTATCATAATAAAGGTTTCACCCTTCCCCCAGCGGAAATTAACTACAAAACATAAAAGAAAGATAAAATAAAATAAAATATTATTATTACTACTAAATATAAAAATACATTACTATCAATATATACAAACAAGATACAATCCTTAAATCCTTATTAAGAACCTTAAGGAAAGTATGAATTTGGAAAATGAAATCAGTTTATATTAAGAGGAAAAATTCAGGCTTGCGCGTCACAGCGCGTGAAGGCTTGCGCGTCGCGATGCTTGAAGGCTTTCGCATCGCGATGCGTGTTGATTGATGACATGTGTACACGACTTGGATGAGATGTTGACACATGGCATCATTATTGGCTCAGCGTCACGATGCGTGAAGGCTTGGGCGTCGCGACGCTGACGTCATGATGATACAAGTCGGCATGCTGAATTATTATACTGACGTCATGATCACGCGGTGATGATGCACATGATGATGCATGTCAGCAGCTGAGTCATTGAGGCGTGTCGCGATGCAGAGAAGTGTGCACGTCGAAATGTGTGAATAGTAAATTTTCATTTTTTCCCTTTTTGTCCGTTTTTCGTTGTTTTAGCCCCAAGTTGATTCCATTGAGTCCCAAAACTTTATTTATCTGCAAAGCACACAAAAACACATCAAAATGTTCATAAAACCTTAGAAAATAAATAAAATATTAGGTCAAAAATGTGATAAATATTGATATATTTTTCACTCATCAGGATGTCTGTGTAGAACAGCCCAAAGGCTTTGTAGCTATTGATCATCCTGACCATGTCTACAAATTAATGAAAGCCTTGTATGGTCTCAAAAAAGCTAATAGAGCTTGGTATGATACACTCACCATCTATCTTTTTGACCATGGCTATTCTAGAAGGGGAGTTGATAGAACCATGTTAATTAAAAAAGTCAATGACGTCATCACCATTGCTAAGGTGTATATTGATGACATCGTCTTTGGTTCGCCTCTTGATTCAATTGCTCATGATTTTACAGATGCAATAACATAGGAAATTGAGATTAGCATGGTAAGTGAACTCCAATTTCATTTTTAGACTTTAAGTTAAGCAACTTGGAAATGAGATATTTGACTCTCAATCCAAGTATGCTAGGAATATTGTCAAGAGATTCGAGTTAGAAAGTAAGAAGCATACTAGAACTCCCATTAGTACTAGTCTAAAGCTTACAAGTGACCCAACTAGGACCTGTGTGGATCACACACTGTCCATGAGGATGATCGGTAGCTTATTGTATTTAATGGTAAGCATACCTGATATTGTATTCACCGTAGGAGTTTTTACACGATTCCAGGCGGATCCTAAGGAATTCCACTTGAGTTCTGTCAAACGTATCATTCGATATGTTCATGGCACTATAGATTATAACCTGATATATTCTAAAAGCTCAATACTTTTCTTGTTGGATAAGCTAATGCTGATTAAGCTGGTTGAACAGAATATAAGAAGAGCACCACTAGAGGATGCTTCTACATCGGTACCAATCTCGTAGCTTGGATGAGTAAGAAGCAGAATTCCATCTATTTTCCACGCTGAAGCGATATACATAGTTGTTGGTAGCTGTTGCACTCAACAACTTTGGGTGAAGTAAATATTAAGTGATTATGGGATTAGTCAAGACACTATGCTTGTATTTTGTGATAACTCTAGTGCCATCAGCATATCCAAAAATACAATTCAACATTCTCACACCAGATACATTGACATTCGTCACCATTTTATTCAAGAACTTGTTGAATCCAAGGTGGTTTCTCTTGAGTATCTTCCTACCGAGAACCAACTAGCTGACCTCCTCATTAAAAACCTTCGATTTTAGTCCCATCGGTCAGCCACTGGGATGTGCAACTCTCATTGACTCATTGTATTTCATATGTGTGTGTGCGTGCACATATGTTTCTTATTTTCAAGTAGTTTGCATTTAGTATTTTTTGTTGTTTTCTTCGTATCTGTCTCTGCATGTCCATTACATGAGTTGTCATCCTTATAAGTTTATTTGGTATATAGGATGGAAACCCGGACATAAATTCCATAGCCGATTCCGAATGGATGGTAGTATGGTCCGCACTAGGGATACAATTCAAGTACCAACAAGTTCATTGTTTCCATTGTGTGTGTCATTTTCCTTCTGTGTTTAAAAAAAGGGTGTCACAATGACACATGTCTTCTTTGTCTGACTCAAATGATCCCGGTATGGTAGGTTAGAGTTTTTTGCATGATTTTCCATCATGCCCGTTAGTATGCCTATGAGTTTTATACGATCTCTTAGTGTTTCCTATGCTTATTTACCCTCTCACACAGTTTTCATTCTTATATGAGACTTGATTGTATGTATGGTGTCTCGAATTGGATTTCTTAAGCTCTCCATACTAGGGTTTTAATTTGGTATGACATTTGAATAATATTTTCATTCATAATAGATTTGCAATCACATGTATTTGAGCTAAATGACATGCTACATATGATCATTTCAAGTTTTAGCTTTTCATCTTTTAAGCATGCGATTATTTTCATGCATTTCATTTTTCTCAATAATTGATGCATGATCATTTAATAATGATGAAGATTAAAGCGCAATACCAGTCTACCAAAGCATAACGGCTATATTATCGTTGAAGATTAAAGCGCAATACCGGAATACTGACCAATATAGAGGCTGGTATGCCGATTTTCACATCGATATGGGGTTTAGTATGGACCATCCCGGTTCCAGTACATGTGCAAACTCTAGCGGACCGATATGGGGATCGGTATGGAGCAGCTCGGTTCCAAAGAGCATATAAATCTACCTAAGACAAAGCAGGGTCACCGGTATGTCGGTGTGGGAGACCGACATGCTGTTCCCAGTGTATAAAATGCATGATTCAAAAGTTGAAATCATTTTGTACATAACTCTAATGCATCTAAATGAATGTACAGATGAGTCATTTGAGCTTAGAGACTTAAATTAACAACTCACCTATAAAAAGAGCCATAAACTAAGACCATATAAACAATATTCTTCAATAAGCGCTAGTCTTCATATCTATTTTTCTATTCATCTCTGATCGCTTCGACATCTTTCTGTAATGTCTGCTAATGCGCATCGAAGTCTTCCGTGTTGCATCATCAAAATCCATCTTAAATTCTATGACACTAACAACATTGATGAAGTATAATGAAAAAAAACGGTAGAGAAGTATGAAACGGTATGCCACATCCTAATATGCCACAATCAATTGCCCATGAAAAAGTAGAGAAGCATAATGGTTTGAGCAGCCGTTATGGAATGAATGTTGGAAAGTGAAAAAAAAGTATGGATTGAATGTTTCTTTGAATAGATTTCCTCAAATAAGGGGAGAGATTTACAATATGATTAATAATATAAGTATAGATATTGAGTTTAGTTGGGTTGAATTTTTTATATTTTTTTATCATGTGTATATTTATACCAAGGGACGATTAAATTCAATAACATGTAACGTGCCCCCTATAATTCAGTGTCGTTATTTTCTTTGGTTATTCAATAAATTTCGTTATACAGTCCAGGATTATCAAATATTTGATCACATTTGACACCTTTGCCTGTACATATGTTAAGAATTGTAATATTTTTCCCCTCTTTTACATACCAATCACAACTCTAAAAGAATGTAATTAATATTACTTAGATTGAAATGAAATTAATTTATCATAGGACTAGATTCAGTAATGAGTAAGGTAACAGATAATAAAAAATAATGAAAATAATTAAATTACTGTTGTAAGTATATTGTCGTGAAACAGTAAATAACATGCAAATAAACAAATGAAACCATAAAATTGGATTTAATATGCATAAACCCTAGAAAACCTTAAAACTTGAGAATAAGAAAAACATTGATACAAAGTTGAAAACCAGTAGTCCGGATCGAGATTAATACCTGTCTTTAAGAACTTATCAGCCCCGTCTCGGTGCTCTACAGATTTGTGGCTAATGTTCTCCTAGGATAACCCAGATTCCTCTTGGTCAAGGGGCACACCTTAACAAGATCTTGAACATGGAATATGGTGGATATCTCTCAGACTCAAGACACAATATGAGACTCTTTTCTCTTTGGATTAAATTCAGATTTCTTTTCTGTGTATTAAAAGGAACATAAATCTTCCTTTTATAAGTATGGAAAGATGCCTCAAAGGCACCCTTAGGGTTGGGGTGCAATCCTCCAAAGGGTTATACCCTCTATGCACCACTTGGTGCATAGGATCACTTTACACACAATTGGAGGACATGTCCCCATGGGGTACCATCCAAGGGACACGTCCCTCCTCCATCCAAACAAATATATTTGAAGATTTGAAGAATTTCAAACAATTACGTAGGTCATGTTACGTTTTCATCAAAACAACAATATTTTGTCATATCAAAATTTGTATCATTACTCGAGGAGTAGTGATACACTACAAGAAAACTGCCAAATAGCGACGGAAAAATCCGTAGCTAATTCGTCGCTAATTGGGCATTAGCGACGGAATAACGACGGAAAAATTACATCTCTATTTTGTTGGTCGCAAAAAAAATAGCGACGGAAATATACCATTCGTCGCTAAAGTTAGCGACGGATGGAAATTCCGTCTCTATATAGCGACGGAATTTCCGTCTCTAATTAGCGACAGTTAGTATTCCGTCGGTAAATAGCAACGGAAAATTTCGTTTCTATTTAGAGACGGAATTTCCATCCATCGCTATTTAGCGACGGAAATTCCGTTTCTATAATTTTTTTGGAAAAAAAAAATTAAAACTGAAATTTTAAAATTTTAGAGAGGCGGGAAATTTAAAATTTTAAAAATATTTAGCGACGAAATTTTTCCGTAGCTATTCCGTAGTTATAAATTTTTTTTGAAAAAAATTAAAAATTTTAAAATTTTAGAGAGGCGGGAAATTTAAAATTTTACACGATTCTAGGCGGATCCTAAGGAATTCCACTTGAGTTCTATCAAACGTATCATTTGATATGTTCATGGCACTACAGATTATAACCTGATGTATTCTAAGAGCTCCAATACTTTTCTTGTTGGATAATCTAATGCTGATTAGGCTGGTTGAACAGAAGATAAGAAGAGCACCACTAGATGATGCTTCTACATCGGTACCAATCTCGTAGCTTGGATGAGTAAGAAGCAGAATTCCATCTATTTTCCACGGCTGAAGCGATATACATGGTTGTTGGTAGCTGTTGCACTCAACAACTTTGGGTGAAGTAAATATTAAGTGATTATGGGATTAGTCAAGACACTATGCTTGTATTTTGTGATAACTCTAGTGCCATCAGCATATCCAAAAATACAATTCAACATTCTCACACCAGACACATTGACATTCGTCACCATTTTATTCAAGAACTTGTTGAATCCAAGGTGGTTTCTCTTGAGTATCTTCCTACCGAGAACCAACTAGCTGACCTCCTCACTAAAAACCTTCGATTTTAGTCCCATCGGTCAGCCACTGGGATGTGCAACTCTCATTGACTCATTGCATTTCATATGTGTGTGCGTGCACATATGTTTCTTATTTTCAAGTAGTTTACATTTAGTATTTTTTGTTGTTTTCTTCGTATCTGTCTCTGCATGTCCATTACATGAGTTGTCATCCTTATAAGTTTGTTTGGTATATAGGATGGAAACCCGGATATAAATTCCATAGCCGATTCCGAATGGATGGTAGTATGGTCCGCACTAGGGATACAATTCAAGTACCAACAAGTTCATTGTTTCCATTGTGTGTGTCATTTTCCTTCTGTGTTTAAAAAAAGGGTGTCACAATGACACATGTCTTCTTTGTCTGACTCAAATGATCCCGGTATGGTATGTTAGAGTTTTTTGCATGATTTTCCATCATGCCCGTTAGTATGCGTATGAGTTTTATATGATCTCTTAATGTTTCCTATGCTTATTTACCCTCTCACACAGTTTTCATTCTTATATGAGACTTGATTGTATGTATGGTGTCTCGAATTGGATTTCTTAAACTCTCCCTACTAGGGTTTTAATTTGGTATGACATTTGACTAGTTGAACTTTTGTTACCTCTTCATTTTCACAAAAAAAAAAAAAAAACTAATTTCTGAGACTCATGTGCTTCCATGAAAGCCTTAAAAGATAAGGGTAAAAACCCTCAATTCCAAAGAGTTTTCAGACTATGAGCTCAATTTAAAGGGAAGTAAATAACATTTTTTTGGTCCTAATGGCGGTAGGTTTGACTACCTCTCTGAGTGTTCTTGAGTTTTCGGGCTTCTTGTTAATCATTATTTTTGTTGCACTCAAGCAGTAGTACTTTGATCATCATATTCATCTCATCTCTGTCCCACTTTATTTGTTTTAAGTTTGACTACCTCTCTGAGTGTTCTAGGTATCATTGGATTTCTTAACTCGAAGCTTAAGATTCATCTTGCTAATCATGATTTTTGTTGCACTCAAGCCAAGCATAGTACTTTGATCATCATATTCATCTCATCTGTGTCCCAATGTGTTTGTGTAGGTCTATGACTTGTTTTACCCTCCTTTCGTGTCTGGGTATCATTGGGTCTTGTACGTTGTTTGAGTCATGTCTCTGTGTGTTTTCCATATGGCATGTGTCTTACGTGATTTCCTCGTTCAAAAGTCTCTTTCCAAAGAATATAGGAGCGAAGCGGGGTTTACTGCTATGTCTATGAAGTTTGCGACCACTATACTATTGGGCTCAAAACCCGTAGAGAGTACGGATAGCCCCACCGGAGGACTAAACAGAGAATAAAGAAGTCGTCACCCAGTATGAAACACTGAGAATGATTTAAGACCACATTATACCCCTCGCAAGGTCCGACCTTAATCCCTTTTGGGTTCGAATGGTCCCTTACTGATGCTAGTATAATATTTAAGCTTAAAGGATATCCCCACATATCATAATGCAATATCACATACAAAGTAATTTAAAAGCATATGAATTGCGGAATCATGAATAATAAAAGAGAATAGGAAAACAACATACAAAGTTACATTACAGATGTCTAGAAATCAATACAATATAGTAAAATATGAACTAAACAGAGCAGAACATGTATCTTCCGATTTGGCTTCTTCGAAGCCAGATCTAATAATGTTTTTGGGGTACTTGATGTCTGGATATTTTATCAATGGCCGACCGGATTTAGTGTAAGTTTGGACGAATTTTCTTTGTAAACTAGATAGGCAGATATTACAGAAACATGCATCTTAATACTAAACTAATCATTAATAAAATGACTAAAATGAATAACATGATTACACTAGATAATAAGATAGTAACATATGTAGAATGATAACAGTAATGACTTAACCAATGTTAATATAATAAATGGCAGTAATAAAATAATAAAAAACAGATAAAATAAACTAGAGAGACAACATATTCAAACATATATCTCTATGTTCGGTGGATGCGTGTGCATGTCCGGCCGAACTTAAACTGGACATGATTTAAGTCTGACCGGAGATACTGTTTTATCACATAAACTCCAAAATATGTATAAATATAGAAGGTGCCCTCAGGTCGTACCTTTACGTATATTGTGGCTCAGAAGATTCTCCTGAATGTCGGGTCGTTGCTGGATTCGCACTAGAAAAAGGAACTCCAAAGGTTTGTTGTATTCTCACTTTCTTTCTATTTTCTCTCTCAAAGGGTACTGATCTTCAGGGTTTTATGGTTCCTTAGGATTAATTCTGGATTGTCCAAAAACTTCCCTTATGAAGGGGAAAAGTCATTCTTCTTATAAAGTATGGAAGAGTTCTAGAATAGGAATGGGGAAGCAGAATCCCACTCTTCTCTCCTATTCTTTTGACATTATTGGCATTGTTGCAGTTTGTAACACTCGATGCATGTCTGACTGGATGTATAATTTGAAATGTACGTCCAGTCGGACGTTGATCTGTACGTGACTTTAGTTTTGGGCAATTTGCATATGCGCTGACCATTTAATACATGTCTGTCCAGTTGTGTAATTTGAATTCTATATCCGGCCATCCATAATCGGATCCATTGTCTTTGGTAATTGAAAATATGCTTATTCAATGACAATTGTGTTTGTCCGGTCGGACTTAGGGTTTTCAATGTATATCCGGCTGAATTTATTGGCTAGAAAGAAGGTAGGTTAAACATAGATGATGTTTAAATAGCTTTTGACTAGATTCCCTCGAGTTCCTTTCTTTCCTCGCATTCATCCTTGTAGTTTTTCCAATTTTCAGTGGATGTCCCTGTAAGAGACTCATCATCAGGCTATGTATAAAAATTAAGTGTCTACAGAGACCTTATGTGCATCTCACTTCGAATAGCCGTTCGAATGTTTCTTTCCAGTGGACTGTAGTGCAATGCGTGTTTGATAGTCCATTCGAACGTGCTCAATGCATTCAAGTTCTAAACTATTTATTTTCATTCCCACGCCGCTCTCTCTATCTAAAAAATAACTCTTCACTTCACCACTCACCTAATCTATTTTCTTGATTTTCATCATTTCAAAGGTATTTGATCTTTCATTTTAATTTTTGAGTTATTTGATTTAGGGATTTGACTTTCTAGATCTCATTTCCTAGGGTGTGTTTGTGGTTTTTGTGTACCATGCATCATTGTTTAGTTCTCTTTAGTCTTATTTTATCTTATTTATGTGTCTATTTGGAGATTGCATGTCATTTGGAAGGGATTATCTCTATTTGGGATCGAATGCATTCGAGCTCCTATAAACACCGTTTGAACGTTTGATGTCTGAACGCTTGAATTGGACGTTCTAATGCCCTGCACAAAATTTTTTCTTCTTTTTTTCAGTTTTCTCCAACATGCATTCATTCTTCATGGAAGGTTGTACATTTCACTTATTTGTTTCTTTTGTGCTTTCTAGATGCCTCATAAATCTATTGGCTTCGAGAAGCGTTCTTTTGGCTTTCTTACTCGCGATCGCTTTCACAACCCCATTGCATATCGATTATATGATGATCACTTCTCTAGCGTAAGCCATTTTTGGAGCGTAATGTTCTAGAAGCTGAGTTGCGTGATTCTGGAGTTCCAGCTCTTCTTATCAATATGGGTTGGGGTTCACTTCTCTATGGTTTCATTGGCCCATCAACAACTCTGGTTCAAGAGTTTTCTGCCAATATTGAGGTTATCAACCCTACCTCATTCACTGTTTTTATTCGGAGACACTCTTTGGAGGTTGACGCTATGGTTCTTTCTCGCCTCTTATCAAATTCAGAAGTTAATTTTTCTTAGTACCCATAGAGGTCTGGTCGATGCCCTTTCGATCAGGTCATTCTTGATGTTGCCACTGGACGTCATCGCCCGTTCTCTGGAGGTTCTGTCACTATTGCTATGCTCTTTCCTAAATATTTCTTGCTCAATAGGATTGGTTGCCATAATCTGTGGCCCAAGTCACATGTCAACACTCAGCCTATCTCGCGTATAACCTTTCTATATGCTATTGAGCAGGGCATGCCCATTGACATTTTTGATCTTATTCTTCACGAGATGACTCATACTCGTAAATCAATGCACTCCGTGCATTCTCTCCCCTACCATTGTCTCATTTGCCGGATCATTTCCGTGTTGATTTCGGATTTTGTTTATAATGCTTCACTCCTACTTATGCGGCTTATCGGGAGACAGACCTTGACATTTGGCGGTGTACATGTTGGGTCACATGATCATCAGCCTGTGTCACCTCCTCCAAACGATCTCGATTTTATTCTCACTCCATTCGTTTAGCCTTCCACAACTTCTGCTTCATCCTCGACAACTGCTCACTCTTCCACTACCGGCACACCACCAGACCTCTATCAACACCTGTTAGAGAACCAGATATTTATGATATCTCAATAGCTTATGGTCACTGGGCTTAATGAAGTTCGCACTGAGCTCCCTAAGGTTCACACTAAGATGCTGCCACATTTGACGATGCCCGTGGATTGGCTATATGAGCGTGCCCAACGTATGGATGCTGCGGATAATGATGATGATGAATCTGGCAGCGCCTTTGACTTTAGGTCATGATTATTTTGAACTTCTTATGACTTTTGTCCGTTTTGACAAAAAAAGGGAGATATATATTTAGATTTGCAGGGGAGATACATTATGTTTTAGATTGGCTATATGTTAGTGGGAGATATGTTTTTTTTAGGGGATAATACAGTGACTTGAACTTGAATTGGAATTAAACTGTTTTAAATTGTGTAATACATTTTCGTTTATTCAACTTGACCTGAATATGCATTTTATTTTATGCATTTATGTTCTTGTTATTCCCTTTCTATTCACGGGTATTTTTATCTGTGATTATTTCATGTTAACAGGTGACATCTTCATCGTGTTCAAGACTTAGGATCAGATCGAGTCAATATGTAATAAGTCTGTGTTTTGATAGTGAACACTGACTATTTTTGTATTTAAATTATTTAGTCTTTGTATTAGGTGGTTTTGTCATGGAATACCAAATTGGGAGTTTGTTGGGGATATTGTGTTAGCAAATTTCATAAAAAACCAAGTTAAATTGAGTTGTAATGAGTCTTGAAGTACTTAGGTGTGTTTAGACAGCATCAGATGAAGTTATCAGAGCTTCCATATGTGTTATGTTCGTTCCTCTATTCGAGCAATGTTTGTTTGTGTCATGTTCGTCATTACACTTGAACGAAAACTTCCAGATGCTATACGTTCGAACTAAAATGTGTAGAGATCATTCGTTCGACTCACATTCTTCATCACGTTCGAACGAAATTGACCAGAGATTTCATGTTCGATCTAGCGTTCAAATAATTTTGCGAAAATATTCGCGTTCTTAATGCATTTGAACGCTTATGCGTATCATTGTTGTTTCAGACGCGGTTTAAAGCCTATTTTGGGCTTGGAAAACTCTACCTATAAAAAGGAAAACATAGCCTCTTTATCAGTGTTGGAAAATTAGTATCAAAACCTAACTTGCTTTCAGTTTGCAATTTTTTGAAGAACGCTCACCCCTAAAGACTCAATCTTATATCTTCTTCTTTGTGAGTGATTTTTTTGTTTCACCATAATCAAATGTCCAAACACAAACCTAGCCAATACACTAAACCTTCTGAGTTCTTAGGTAAAGGTTGTTGATTGGAGTTTGGATGTGCATTTTGTAGATCTAATTCATTGAGACTTCAGAGATTCTGAAAAAGGCTGCTGATGCAAGCTCAAGGAGTTCTTTGGGTTATTACTGTAGTGGAAATAGAGTCGGTAAAGTTGTTGCTTAAGGTCTTTTCACCATCTCTATAAGTTTTTCTCATATAGTGGATTTGTGTGGTAATTATTACCCGAAGTGGTTTTCCTCTGAAAATAGTTTTTCACTTCGTAAACAAATCTTCATTTTCTTTTTATTTACTTTTCTAAGTAATGGGGAAGAGGACCGAAACATGCCACTGAAAGACTCTACTGAGACAAAGATGGGCTGTCAAGAACGTAGAAGAGGTAGGATGGGCGGTTGGTGGTTATTTACTGTAATTAATTTGTTAGACTTAAAGGTGATTGATATCTAGGGATAGAAACTCTAGTTTAGACCTGTTTTAGATAGAGTAGAATTTTAAAATTTTACTTCAAATTTTCAGAGTGACCCATTTCAGGTAGATGTGGCAAAACGAATCAACGAATCGAATTTGTATCGAATCCTAAACGAATTGAATCAAAATGTGATAGATTCGTATTCGATTCGTTTATTAAACGGATCCTAATATCAGGATTCATATTTGATTCGTTTATTAAACGAATAGATTACAAATATTCGTTTAGTCATGATATTATTTAATAACATAATTTATCATAATTTATTTACATTAATTCTTCATAAATATATACATATGAAATATATAATTAATATATTTACTAAAAATACCTCACCAAATATCGACAATATTATTATTTCTATGGTAATTAGCCATAATCTCTCAAATCTTAATTGAATAATAATAATAATAATTAATAAAAGAAAATAATAAAACGAATCCTAAACGAATAAACGAATCAATGATCTTAAATTCGTATTCGATTCGTTTAGTAAACGAATCGAATCAAATTGACCCTTTTATTAAATGAATCCATTTTTTCAAACCCGTACTCGCTTTAAAGCAAATCGAATTGAATCGAACGAATAAACGAATTCTAACCCAAATTGTCACCCCTAATTTCAGAGTCCGAAGGTCTTTAATACCAAAGGGGTCCTGTCCATGTACAATTAAATTAAATTAAATTTCTTTTTAACTCAGTGTGAGGAAATATAACAATCGAGATAAGACAAAGCTATAACAAAGAAAAAAAAATTATAACATAGTCTTAGGAAAAAATGATTTAAAATTAATTTAATATATACCCAATCTTATTCTTATTTTTTTTCAAACTAACTTACTAAATAAATAGCAAGAGATCAGAACTGAATAGAAGTTATCATATATAATGTAATACATCAAACAAGCAAACATATTGTGGAAAATATTCATATATATTGCCTCCACAAAGCAGAATTTTTTGCAGAAGAAATCTAAAGAAATTATAAAAATAACACATGACACAACATTAAATCAAGATCCCCAATAACCCTTTTTACAGAAGCCTGAATTAATCACACCAAATTGGTTCCAACTTAATGTGTAATTTTTTATTTATTTTTTTTAAAAATTAATCAAACTCCACAGTAGGCTTTCATCATGTTGCGGTCTCCTTTGTTTTGGTCACTATTTGATAGATAGAAATGGAGAAGTCCAGCATGATCAAATGGCTTATACTGTAAAGGATGCTCTTCATCAACTAGCTCCTCAGGTGTCTTTATCACTCCACTCAGGAATGAAAAAAAGCCAAGTGCATATCTCACTTCTGGTCCATCCACTATCACTCTATGGTAACAAGATTTTATCCTGTCATTGCTCCAAGCCTAAAACACACCAACCAAAAACACACCATCAAATTGAATGGATGGTCTGTAAACACCAGCGGCGAAGTTAGAACTTTAATTCAGTGGGAATAAAATTTGATTTTCACAAAAAAATGTTGGATACTCCTCATTTTAGTGGCGGCAAATCAAAATTATCTCATTAACAAACCGGATTTTTCATTAATTTATAAGAGATATTTTGACAAAATTTCGAGACGAGTAGGGACAACTGCCCCCACTAGCATGTATGTGGCTCCGCCACTGGTAAACACACCATCATTACTTTCATTGTTGTTGAATAAAACTTTGAATTCTTACATCCAATATGTGAAAAACAAACAATAGTTGAATAGATTTTAGTGAAAACAAACTTTGAATTCTTAATAAATGATGTTGGCTCACCATGCAGACGTCGCCGGCAATGATGATGAAAGAAGAAGGCGACGGCTGAAAATGAATCCAATCCCCATCTTTTGTTCTTAATTCCAAGCCCTTCACATGATTTGAATGAAGAATGGACACCAAGCTCTTATCAGTGTGACCCTTGAAAGCAAGATTAGTCGTGTCTGTCTCCGATTTTCGGTATTTCAAGAAACGGAGAAGATAAGTTGTTGATTCCTTTTGAGACTCGTATTGTTTCTCAATACCATAGCTCACAAACAACATTCTCATCACCAGTTGCTGCAATTCTGCTACCATGTTTGCATATGTATGAGCCACTTCACTGAGCCAAACAAACTTAGGATCAGCTTGAGAGTAACTAAGGCTTTAATTTGAAATATGATTTGAAGTAGTGTGAAATAAACTCTTAGTATAAAGTTTTGATTAATGAACTAGTAAGGGGAAATAATTATAAGAATGAAACAATTAATCAATAGTTACCAGAACTGGTCATTTCCTTGAGGCCACATGAGGCTTGTGAAGTTTTGACATTCTTCAAGATTTGTTGCATACTCAATGCCCATGCCCTCGTGAAGTGGAAAAGCTGAGATTTTGCCCATGTAGCCATGAGCAGGCTTAGGGTTAACATTTTTCATTTTGGTTTCTTGTGGGAGATCAAACAATTCTTCCAGGGCATCAAAAACTTCTTTGCGAAATTCGGATGAGAGTTTGTCGTATAATCCAACAAAGCAGCCATGTTCTTCAAGTGCAAGCCTGATTTCATTGCAAGTTGATTGCCATGAACTTGAACCAGGCTTCAGATTTTCTTGTGACAGATCTACAATGGGAAGTTTTGGAGCTGTTTCTGAACCCATATTTTGGTTTTACTGCCTGTGTAATATGGGAATGGGATATACTAATAATATACAAACGTCTAATTAACATATAATATAATAACACAAATGAAAAGACAAGGCCAATGAGACGATACCATGTACTAAAATAGTTTTTTTTTTTTTTCAATAAATTAACTTCATTTTCTTTTCACACTCGAATATATCTTAATTATGAATTTAAATATAATTAGTCGGGAGTTCGCGCAATGCGCGGGTTAACTTGAATAAATTATATTTATATATAATTTTGTTTTATAATTTTAATATATATTTTTTAAATTAATTGAATATTTATATTGATTTGTTATGAAGTGGATCGTCTTATCAATAATATTGACTCAAAACATTTACACGATTTATTGTATATAATCTAACAATAAAAAGGGCTGGTAGAAGCATTAATATACCATTTAGCAACTACTCTGTCCTACTATCTACTATCCAACCATATAAAAGCAACCCATTTTTAACACAGAAGTGTTTGTTCTTGAAATTAAATATTAAAATTGATGAGCACCAGAACAAATGATCAACGCTCAATTTAAAGAAACAAAATTCAAATTCACAAGAAATTAAAAGGAAAAAAACCATAACATGATTGCTAAAAATAGAACGACTATAACTATAGGCAAATATAAAAACAAATAAACCAACTTTTACAAAAATACCCACTTACCTGACTCATCTATTTGAGCTGATAGAGAAGGAGAGAGCCTAAAGTCATAAATTGCAATTGTCAATGATTCTCTACAAACCTGTCCTCTTCGGCTTCCCTCTTATAACACCTAGCCATGAATTATCTCCGAGAGTGATTACTAATCATCAAAGCCTTCTGAATTTTTTGCACATTGAATTTTTTGAGCATTGAAAAGAGCTCATCCTCCCATATATATAACATTTGAAATTACCTATAAGCGCACAATAAATACAACTCCATATATCCGAGAGGGGGAGAGGGTGAATTGGATAATAACCTAATATTGCGGAAATAAAATTCTTGCCGATTTTATGCTACTAAACTAATAGCTTTACCAATTAAGCTTAATAATCAATATCTATAATTAATGCACCCAACAAATAATTTTCTCACTGACAAGCTATACTAAATAGTATGAAAATATAATGTAAAGATTGCGATAAATTAAAGAGATAGGGTTAGAGAGATTGACACTGAATTTATAGTGGTTCGGCCAATTCTTTGTCTATGTCCACTCCCCCAAGAAATGCTTGAAAATTTCCATTAAGTTGAATCCACAACTTACACCAAGTTTTTCATGGCTCACTCGCAACCAAGAGTTTTGTCTCCTAGGTTCACTCCAAACCTTAACAAAAGTGTTTTCCAATGGCTCACTCTTAAAACTTTACAATGTGTTTTGTTCCTAGTATCACTCACAGCCTGTACACAAATTTCCCTTTTGAGTATACCCACTTAACAATGGACTTCCCAACCAGAAGTGTATGAAAATATGAATATTTAAGTACCACTTAGGCACTCACAAAGATAAGAAGATTTAATAATGTGAAGATCTAAGTTCTCTAAATGTTATGAAGGTGTATGTAATGAGCTTAAATATGAGAGTGTATATGATTACGAAGGTTTTGTAAAACTCTTTGTTTTTGTCTTATAGAAAATTATATGAAGTTGAAGAAGTTGGCAAAAATGGATTTAAGGCTCAATTTATATAGAAGGTGAAATACTGCTCATACTCTTTGTCTAAGACTGATATGCCGGTCTCAGAGGTCGGTATGCTGGTCTGCCAAAGCATAACGGTTATATTACCATTGATGATTAAACCGTAATATCAGATTATTGACTAGTATAGAGGCCAGTATGCCGATTAGTGCACCGGTATGGACCATCTTGGTTCTAGTGGCTGTGCAAAATCCAACTGACCGATATGAGAGACCAGTATGGAGCAGTCCGATTCCAAAGAGCATAAAAATCTGCCCAAAGCAGAGCAGGGTCACCAGTATGCCGGTATGGGGGACCAGTTTTCTAGTCCTAATGTAGGAAATGCAGGATTCGAAAGTCAAAAGCATTTTGCACATGACCCTAATGCATATAAATGAATGTGCATATGAGTCATATGAGCTCAGATACTTAAATTAACAATTCACTTATAAATAGAGTCCTAAGCTAAGACCATATAAAAAATATTATTCAATTAGCGCTAGTCTTCACATCCATTTTGCTCTTCATCACCAATCGTTTCGACATCTTTTTGTAATGTCCGCTAATGCGCGTCAAAGTCTTCCACGTTGCATCATTAAAATCTATCTTGAGTACTATGACACTACCAATCTCCCCCTTTTTGATAATGACAATCTTTAAAGCTTGGGAGCTATGAGAGTCTAGATTTTTTGATGATTTTTCTCCCCCTCAATATGTGATTGTCTTCATTGTAGCTATATAAAACTTAGACAAACACATTAGTACTAATTTGCCCCCCTTGATAAAAAGGTGAAGGAAATATAAGTTTTTTTTTTCTCATTTTATGATTTCTCCCATTTTGACATTATCAAAAAAGATGGAGAAGTAAAATTTAAGCTCTAAGGGATACCAACCAATATGTGCATAAAAACATATAAAAGTTCATTAACATGCACACTTAGCATTTTTCATACAATTCTTGCTTTTTCCATACAATATGAAATTCATGCATAGATCATCAAAATCATTCAAATTTTACCAATATCCATGCATGTCATTTTCAACCAATAGAGATCAATGGCAAGACATATCAAATGCTAAAAATTCAAAAAGGATCACATATGTCATAACATGCAATAAGTCTTATGTGATACTAATTGACACCAAATGAGATTTATGATATGATTAAGCATAAGATGATACCAAATTAAATTCAAGTTGCCTAATAACTGGTATACTTCACAATCAAGCCCAATTCATATCAATTGAAATAATCATACATATATAAGTTGGAGGAAACAGTACTAATATTTTCGTAAACATAAATTTTATCTTTTACCGTTGTCACCAAGTGAAAAATCCACCAATCATCAAATTCATTTATTTTTTAGGATTGCATTTGACATTCTTCTCTATTTAAGCTCTTTCTTCATTTTTTTCAAGTCTTTGAGATCATTTGCATTTCTCATTGATGGACCTTTCCCAAAGTCTCTCCTACAAAATCATTTAAGTTTATTTTGGTACCCAAACTTTCTTGGGTCCATGGGGGTTAGTCTTGGTTGCTTGGGGAACCATGCATTCACTTTTATATTTTTGTACATGCAATCAAATATTTTGTGTCCTTTCATATTGCATGCATGACATGCGATATTTTCATCAATAGTGACATGCGTATGAGAATTGGATGCATTTACAAAATAATTCTTCAAAAATTTTATTTGATATAAGGCCTATATCATAATCATTCTCTTATAAAAGCACATCTTTAGGATCCAATCAACATATTAAAATTTTCTCTCCCAACATAAATTTTACAGCAATGTTATGCAAATCTACAATCTTTTTATTCAATACAATATTTTCATTCATAATAGATTTGCAATCACATGTATTTGAGCTAAATGACATGCTAGATATGATCATTTCAAGTTATAGCTTTTCATCTTTTAAGCATGCGATTTTTTTCATGCATTTCATTTTTCTCAATAATTGATGCATGATCATTTAATAATGATGAAGATTAAAGCGCAATACCAGTCTACCAAAGCATAACGACTATATTATCGTTGAAGATTAAAGCACAATACCGGAATACCGACCAATATGGAGGCTGGTGTGCCGATTTGCACATCGATATGGGGTTTAGTATGGACCATCCCGGTTCCAGTGCATGTGCAAACTCTAGCTGACCGATATGGGGATCAGTATGGAGCAGCCCGGTTCCAAAGAGCATATAAATCTACCTAAGACAAAGCAGGGTCACCGGTATGTCGGTGTGGGAGACCGACATGCTGTTCCCAGTGTATAAAATACATGATTCAAAAGTTGAAATCATTTTGTACATGACTCTAATGCATCTAAATGAATGTGCAGATGAGTCATTTGAGCTTAGAGACTTAAATTAACAACACACTTACAAAAAGAGCCATAAACTAAGACCATATAAACAATATTCTTCAATAAGCGTTAATCTTCATATCTATTTTTCTATTCATCACTAATCGCTTCGACATCTTTCTGTAATGTCTGCTAATACGCATCGAAGTCTTCTTTGTTGTATCATCAAAATTCATCTTATGACACTAACAACATTGATGAAGCATAATGAAAAAAACGGTAGAGAAGTATGAAACGGTATGCCACATCCTAATATATTTTTTTTATCATGTGTATAGATATTACAATATGATTAATAATATAAGTATAGATATTGAGTTAAGTTGGGTTGAATTTTTTATATTTTTTTTATCATGTGTATATTTATATCAAGGGACGATTAAATTCAATAACATGTAACGTGCCCCCTATAATTCAGTGTCGTTATTTTCTTTGGTTATTCAATAAATTTCGTTATACGGTCCAGGATTATCTAATATTTGATCACATTTGACACCTTTACCTGTACATATGTTAAGAATTATAATATTTTTTCCCCTCTTTTACATACCAATCACAAATCTAAAAGAATGTAATTAATATTACTTAGATAGAAATGAAATTAATTTATCATAGGACTAGATTCAGTAATGAGTAAGGTAACAGATAATAAAAAATAATGAAAATAATTAAATTAAGTAGGTCATGTCACGTTTTCATCAAAACAATAGTATTTTGTCATATCAAAATTTGTATCATTACTCGAGGAGTAGTGATAGGTGTATATTCATATGACAAATCCAAAGACACATGATAGACATAAATTTTTTTTTTTATTTTTGATTTATTTTTATTTAATTTTCAATGGGAGTATCGTTTCTGTGTACACTTATCATTGTTGTTACTCAACTTATATACCTAGTAGATTATGAATAACTTTTTTTATTATTATTATTATTTAGCCCAAGAGTAAATCGATCTCCTCCATATACCTACGTGAGCGGGGTTCGATCTTCATACCATTATTTTATAATACAAGAGAATTACCAACTCAACTAATCGACAACCATAAATGAATTATCAATAATTTAATAAAATAATTTTTAGATAGTTTGTTTTGCACGACTCTATGGTAATCAAATCGAGTCTAATTTGTCGAATTAAAAGCAAAGTGATGGTATGTATAGGCCAAACATATTACTTGTCCGGATGCATGAATGATTAGCATATTCTTTTTGAAATTAATCATCTCACTTTCTGTTCAAATCATCACACATCAGAAGTTTAATTTATATGATTAATATATACATTAAAAAAAATGATGTGAACAATCTATTGTTTGATGATTTTATGGGTTAGTGGTCCTATATATTTGCCATGAAACTTATATGCTCTTATAACATTACTATGTGGTACAATGATATATTATTATTATTATATATATATATATATATATATATGGCTTTATTTTTTTAGAAAAATTGCATTCTTGAACGGCCTTTCTATCCATTCATTAAAATATTACAAATAATGATATATTTGTAAAATTGTGATACAATATTTGTCTATTTTATGTGGTATCAATATAAACTTACCATTAAAATGAAAAATTGATAAGTGCAGTTTATACGCACTTATTCCTGCATTTTTAGCTTACTATTTTGTTAGGTTTCGTGTCATTTAATGTATTTTATAGTTTGTTTTATGTTTTATTGTTAGGAAGCATTGAAACATGGATCTTGGGCAATTGCACGTGTTTTGGGACCCTACGGACGCATCGAAAGCACGCGGGAAGAGCAGAAAATGCAGAAATCGGCAAGTCATAAATTGTGTCTAGCGTCGCGACGCCCCTTCAGCATAACACACAAAAAACCGAGAGTTCGGGGTTGCAACGCCAAAAGCGGCGTCGCGACGCTGCGGTAGACACCCATAAACATCATAAATCAGGGTTTTACATGCACAAAGACTCTAAGTCTTTCCTATAAATACATAAGCTCGTCCAAAACCCTAAAAAAGGAGGCTAATACACAACTCAAGACTCAAAATACATATTTTTAGAGAGATCAAAGAGAAAGATTGAAGAGTTACAAGAGGAGACGAAAACCGTGACGTTCGAAGACGAAGGGTTCGATTCATGTTTTATTATCTAGTTTCTTTCTTCAAACTCTATTGATTTCTAATATGTTCATGACATTAATTTCATTGTTTCTATCTTTAGTCATGAACTAACTCTATTATTCTAGAGAATGATGTAGCCAATGCTTGAACCTATATGTTGTTTGCCAATTTGATTTTTAATTCAGTTTATTTATATTCTATTGCGTTTAAAGCTTCTTTTTTGTTGGCCACAAATTGAGATGATGAATGTTTAGAATCTATTTGAATAAGATATAGAGAATATAACGTAGGAGATTTGTAGAGTTCGGGATAATCTATAATCCCTTTGAAGTCGTTAACAAAGAATCACAGAGCGTAATGAATTATTAATTACTAGATTTTGATAGGGATATCGAAGTTTATAATTGATAAAATATTAACTCGACACTCGGGAGAGGGAGTTAGAACAATTTGGGGTCTTGGCTTACAAACAATGCAACTGAATAAGAATTGATTGGCATGACAAATACATAGGGGATAGCTAGGTGAAATCAGACTCTAGAATCTCTCATATCCTGGTCTATCTTTATCAAACGTTTTCTGTCTTAATTACTTAGTTTTTAATCTAAATTTAATTTGCTTCTAAATAAAGCTAGGTTTACTAATTATAGTACTTAGTGTGAGTTGAATATAATCCATGTGGATTGGACACTCTTTCACTTATCTTTACTAAAACTTGACACCGTACACTTGCGGTACGATAGAAAATATCGTAACAAAAATAATAAAGTTCAATGATTAATTATCACAAGGCTAAATGAGATAATAATGTATATATAAATGGTCTGCCCATTTAATTAGAATATATATTTTGTACCCCAGTTTTATAAGTCTATCATTATTGTATTCCTAAAGAATGGTGTTATTTTTTTTTAAAATCTAAACATAAATGAGTAGCTGCTTTAAAAATAATGAATCCAGTCAATTTTGAATGATTACAGTTGAAATCTATAACCGAACCGTACAGTTGATAGTTTGGCTTTGACTGAACTGTAATCGAACCGTATAATAACTGTTCGGTCTACGATTCAGTTGCGATTTTGGCCAAAGTGTAATATCCTGAGTTTTTTGGAACAGTGCTTGAAGGTTTCCTAGTTAAAGTTAAGGATATAGAATGGTATGGTATTCGAAAATAAGCGTATATGTGTTGGAAAATAGGTCGGAACGTTTTAAAGTGAAGCTTCGTCACGTTGGAAAACATGTGGTTTCAAGGACCAGTTACGTGATTTTTATTTATATCGTTATACCAGTAAAAAAAATTATATTTCGCCTATAAAAATTACAAACAAACTCTGATTGAGCTGAACCGTCAAACTCTTTTTTCCGAGACGAACAACTTTCGTGTTGAACACTTTTCGAAATTTACATAAGAAGGGCTTCAAAAATATGAATTTCCGTGAAGGACTATGGTAGGGACCTAGAAGTAATTTTCGGGGGTCATAATATAATTTCTAGAAATTTTCCTATAATGCCCTATATTTTTTTGTAATTGCGAAAATTTCAAAATATTTCAAGCTCTCTCACTCGACCCCCCTTGGACATCTCACGCAAGTTTGAGTGGTGGACTCGCCGGCCACTACGGCCATCACCGGTTGGCGATCTGGTGCTGGTCGGTTTTCCGGGACTTCCCCTTACCAATAATGGCCAACGACGATGCCAGAAACGCCTGCGATGGCGGCATGAAGTTGAAAAACGCCCGAGTAATGAGTTTCCCGATCCCGGCCCGTCGTTTCTTTTCACGACCTGAGCCACCTGCCAAATCGAAGCTCTCGGAGAGAACTACAACTTAACGGTGATGGATTTTCCATTCCATGTATGGTTTCACGTGAAACGAGAAAGGAAGATTCAGTGAAAATGGAACGAGTTGGATCGGTCCGATAGAATATACAAGTTTCCGGTAAAAGTGAGTTTTAGATGTATTGATGTGTTTTTTATTGTAATGATGATTATGAGTTATATATGATAATATGATAATGTTCAGATAAATCTATGTAGCTTCAGAGGGTTCGGGACCTTACCGTAGTGTTTGCGGAAATTTTTTCGGAAGATTTTCCAAAAACACGTAAACCATTTATGTTAACTAGTGGCTTGTATAAGTCAGTATTGTTGTTTTAAGAGTAATGGAACATAAAATAATGAAATAAGACTTGATTTGGTTATCCCGGAAAGATCCAGAATTTTATCGTAGTTAAGTTGAGGATTCTATAAGTTACGATTCTTACGATATTTCGCCATTTATTTTAGCAGACTTGATCAGGACCTGGAGCACTTGCGAGGGCATGTAAGTAACTCATGCGAGAAGTACTTAATTTATTGATTTGCGTTTATATATATATATATATATATATATATATATATATATATATATATATATATATATATATATATATGGTTGAAGTGTTTAGGATAAAACGATGATAGTTAGAGATACTCCTGAGACGGAGTTCGAGAACATATATAGTTAAGATTATCAACCCCACAAGTATGGATTTTTGTCAATGCTTTGATATGAAGTGAAATACTTGGTGAACTTAATGTTTATGCGTATGAATGGAAGTGCGTAAGGGTAGGAACCTGTAACGATATGTGACCGGCGTAATCACACGCGTATAACGCAAGCGCACGTATCGTTCAAGTAGTATAAAAATATCGATCCCACGATGACTTAATTTCTACTGTTGTTATTAATTATTGATTCTATTTATATACATGTATCTAATTAAAGGGAGAAGAGAATGATTGCTTGATTGGTTGGTTGAATGTGGATTTGCTAATTAATTAAATAAATAATTACACAAAAGAAAATACTAAAGAATATAAACAAAAGACTCAAATATCTAGGGTTGTGATTTCACACAATATTATTATAAAGATGAATTGATTCTCTTATATACGTGTAATTAATCAGTTTGCTAACCTGAAACACGAAATTATGCAAAAGCCTCTTCCGATGGTCAGACACAAATACCCAGTATAACCCAATTAATCATATTCCTATGTTAACCAAGTTATCTGAATTCATTAAGTTCAGGTTCCAATTATGGCTACCCCCGCCCGACAGGTATATTCCTATCTTGTAAGGAAATATATTAAAGGGTTATTTATCCTAAAAGAAGATCGTGAGCTATTGAATCTAAGGCTGAAACCTAAAATCCATTTTCCAAGTTCATTTTAAGTTTACCACATCAATCTTATTGGTGATCAGGCAACAAGAAGCATTAAGCTTAAGATTCAATAAACAAACTAAAGAATTACCCACTATATAATTAAATCAATTATTAAGCTTGTTAATATTATGTTTCATCACTTCCCTAGAATAAAAATAAAATGATGGGGGTTAGGGGATCCACTTTTAGAAATCTCAAATTATTATAATATGGAAATTGTCAGTGTTACCCAATTAAGTTGTACCAGCCATAAATGTGTTGTTATTATTTATCCATAAACCAGCCATACATGCGGTAATCATCTGTCACCTAAAGACCGACCTATAAACGGTGTCACATTATGTTACATAATTAAAACCAGCCATTAAGGCGATATCAACTTTTAATCCATATTATTAAATTACAATTTTCATATTATAAATTAAGTGAGATTAATCTACCTTTACTATTTCTAATTTAGAAATCTCCCTTATTATAATATATGATTTTACGTGATAATTACCAACCGACCATATAGGCGGTATCCTAATTAAGTCAGATTTAAATAATTCCAACCGACCATATAGGCGGTATCCCATTAAGTCAGGTTAATTTCAATTTAATTAAGTCCAACCGACCATATAGGTGGTATCCAATTAAGTCAGGTTTTAAGATAATTTATATATTATAAGTGAGGGAGATTAATCTAATTTATAAAAGTAAAAAGCTTCACCCTACCCCAGCAGTAAATTAATTACTGAACATAAAATAAATAAAAAGTAAATAAAATAAAACTATTACCTAAAAGTAAAAGTGCATAATTAAAAGTGCAGAAAGTAAATAAATAAATAAAAATGCTTAATTTAAATTACAAAAACAAAAACAAACAAGATGCAATCCTTAAATTCCTTATAGAAACCTAAGGAAGGAATGATTTGAATTCTGAAATCGAGCTGAATTTATAGGCGTCACTGGGCTTCACGCGTCGCGACCCGCACAACCTTGCACGTCGCGACGCGCCGTAGATGTTGGAAGCGTGGCATGCGGGTTGCCGTAGATGAGGACACGTCTCGCACTTTCATCGGCAGTTGAATTATTAGTGTCGGCAACATAGGATGACGACACGTGTCCGGCGCACGTTATCATGATTTGTTATGATGTTGACACGTGGCAGACGTATTTTACCAAATGATGATGATTATCGGCAGAATGTGATGTGACACGTGGCACGACGCATGTTAGCGGATTGGTTGTGATGTTGACACGTGTCAGGCGCACTTTAGCAAGTGCGCATGTTAGCAAACTTCTCTTATTATGACACGTGTTCGGCGTATTTTAGCAGACTTCGGTGCATGTTAGCGGTCGCGACGCCCAAATTACCATTTTGCTCTTTTTGTCTATTTTTAAATATTTTGACCCTGAATTGCTTCTAGTGAGTCCTAAAACCTTATTTATCTACAAAATACTACAAAACACATCAAAACATTCATAAAACCAAAGAAACTATACAAAACATTAGGTTAAATGAGTGGGAAATAGTGATACATTTACCACTCATTAATATGAATGTATGTATGTGAAGGAATATATAAATGAATAAGTATATGAACATATATTCGTATATGCATATGATTTTAAGACATGTATAGGTTGGGTATATGGAATTGGTAAATGGAGCAAATCCTGATTTCGGAATTGGCATTAGCTTATGTATGTGTACGCTATATGAATAAGTTGATATTGACTTACACATGTGAGTTATTTGTTTAAAGATTGAAATTATTAAGTGTGATAAGAAATGAGAGTAAGCTAAACACTTCTTGAATAAATATGTTTAATTAATAAGTTTTGTAACAAAGGTTTCCAAATAGAAAATATGAAACTAAATATATTTGATCGGTAAATGAAATATATGAGGACTGTTAAAATTATGACATTTGCATTCGTATTCATATGTATATTCAGATGTTTAAAATTATGGCTCTTGTTTTTTATGTTATTTATTTTGGGAAATGTAAGGCCATAAGGCCATTTTGCAAGTGTTGTAAAATTATTATTATTATTTTTATATAATTTTTATGTTGTATCCATATTCAATGTAAATGGTAGAACCGTTGTTGTCAACAATATAATAAGGAGGCTTTTTCGCGCAAGTCATTCTATGGAGTAAGAGTTGAAGATCAAGGGATGTCTTGGTGATTTTGTACTAATTAGATTAGTTTAGAAAAAAATAAGAGCTCTATCAATGCATTAGTTTTGTTGTTTGTATTTTTTAATTCAAATTGTTTGAATAACATGTCATATAACATAAGATGTCCACTCATGTATTATAACATGTCATGACATTATATGCATGTTTAATTAATCAAAGCATAAAAGTTATGTAAATTTAAATAGTTAAAATTTAGATTAACACATGCAAATAAATTAAATAGTTTAATTTAAATAAGTTTAAAATTTATTAATTCAGAAAAAGATTTTTGATAGGAGTAAATAATTTTTTTGGTATATAGGATTGGAACCCATATATAAATTCCATAATTGATTCCGAATGATATACAATTCCACATATCAAAGAAAAA